>JABVXW010000492.1:23111-30611 GCA_013365375.1 Litomosoides brasiliensis | reverse complement strand
TCAATATGTATACAATGATCGATGTGAAAGTGTATAATGGCTTACAACAATTACGACATAAAGCTGGCGCGGAATGCATGTTATTCATTGTTTATGATTTATGATTAATTCTATTATACTTTTTTCTTTCTAACATTTGTTAAGATTTATTATAGTGGGAATGAATGCTTAAGAAATTTTTCAAATTTTTTTCTTTCTTTTAAGATAGTTTTTTTTTGTTTTGTAAATAACACATTTATTTTTGGTCAAAATTTATTATTACGTGAAAGAAAGAAATAGTAATAATTACAATTTAGTGTATATATGTATTTTTAGCAGAATATGATTGGCATCCATCATTAGCATTAATAATTATGGAATTGGAACCAAATCATCTCGGTATTGCAATTGATTCGGAATTAACAACAAATAATGTTTCTGCATTGCTACATTTACTATTTACATTGAGACGTAAAGTGGAACAATTGTTTATTGATAGTCCAACTATTGAGCTACTTGTTGCACAGGTACTATTTTAACTAGTTTTGTTTTTTGAAATAATTTCAAAATTATCCAATATGTATGAAATTATTTTAACATTTTTGCATTTTTTAACTATTTTTATTGAAAATTCTTATTTTAGATTAACAAAGAACAAATAAATATGTTGATTGAAATGGTTAGTCTTTCACGAAAAGTGAATTGCTGCTGTGGTGCAACACGTAATCGACAATTGCAGTTAACACCACTTCATCGGACATATTTTCCGGATGCACCCTTTTTTCCAAATTTGAAAAAATTATCAATTATATCAAAGGTAACAATAATATACATCTGTAATAATTAAATTTTCAAGAATGAATTAATGATAGTAGATAATAGGCAAAGAGTTATAGAATAGTAGTAGTCTTTGGAAAATTTTAAATGGGCGTAAAATTCTGTACAAATAATTAGAATTCTTTAGAAATTAATATTAGTCGAAAAAAAAAACTTTTAGAAGAATTATTGTTATAACTTGATTGGTAAATTTCTCAATTTGTTGATAGTTACTTCAATTATAATTGAGAATTGTAGCTGCTTAAATAAGATTTGTATTATTTTGAATTCATGCATTCAACGTGTTCTCCTAATGTTTTAGGCAAACCAGCTGCAACATCTCTCTCGATTGCTCGGTTATGCGGTATCTGTAGATTTGCTGTATCATGTGGAGCAGATGGATCTGTTATGCCTGAAAATTTCAGTTGGTAATGCTTGGGCTCGACCTACCAAATCTCGTCTATTCAGGCATTTAACAAGGTAAATACATCAGTTTATGTAAAAATTCTGAGATTTGTTATGAGTTTTTCTTTTTTCACAAAAGAAATTGTCATTCCAAAATGTAATTTTAGGTTCAGACAATGGACAGAAGCAGATATACTTGGTGAGCGTTATTTTCAACAATTTGGTACGACACGTAAACGTTTCAGAAGTATGTCTTGCTGCATAAAATAGCTGGTAGGATAGTTGACAGAACATAGTTATATATATATATTCCTGATCTCTCCATATCCTTCTAGTACGCACTAAAGAGTTTCTTCTTTGTACTTATTTATATTTCAACTTATTTTAGAAATCATATTCGGGTCGTAATTATAAATAAAAAATTAGGATATTTTTTTAATTCCAATTTTAATCGTTATGTTAGCATATTTTATTTCGTTTCGCTTCAGTTGCTAATGAAGCTGAAAATTTCGTACAAATCTGTGAATCTTTTAAATTATAAAATTTCATTTCTCTACTTCTCTCATTATACAGTACGTAGTAAAAACTCCTTCTTGATATAGCAGATAGGAATATATATAAAGAGCTTTTCGTATTCATTATCTAATTTTATTCATACTATTCAAAACTTTTATTATCTCTAACTGGTGACTGACTATTCCTAGTTATATGTAGTTTTTTTTCGCATTTAAATGGTCTATACTCTACCAGTGTGAATAATTTTACTCTAAAGTACAGGAATTAGTCTAATCTCTCTATCGTCGTATTAATATTGTTTCACAGTGCCACATTTTTCCAATCCAAAGCTACTCAATCTCATTTTCGACAAAAAAATCTCAAATTGTAGTCTGCATGAAATAAGATTATGTGTAATTTAAAATTGTCGATATACAATGACAGGAGTTTGTAGAAGTAATTATATGCTTCTATTAATTAATCAGTTAATTATTTACTTATTAATGCTACCAATAGTGCTCAATAACTGTCAACTTCTGTATTGTTATTTTGTTGTTGTTTTGTCTGTTCAGCTGCTGCAACGAATATGATTAGTTTAGAATGAGATTGTCCCTCTCATTGAATTCCATTTTATACATACGATAAAATTTGAATAGAAATTTGGTAAATTTTAGAGTGTGTGAAATGCATAGGGCGAATATCTCTTACCATCCGTTACATTGATGCTATTTGTGGAAAAATTTAAAAAGTGCTTTCTAGCATCGTGAAGAAACTTCACAAACACATATATACCTCTGCAAAGTAGTGCTAGGGAAATCTGCTAACTCTCTAAAGTAACTCCCTTCCCCATTTAAACTAAAGGAATGTACAACTTCCCCTTAATTCATTTTTTTTCCTTATAACGCTAAAAGCTATTTAAGCATTATTACACCATCATCATCTACATCATCACTGCAATATATTATTCATTACATTTTTGGCTGATGATTTCACTTATAAAAACAAATTTTTGTTTACACAAAAACCATTGAAATAAAAATTTAGAGTGACTCATGAGATATTTGGGACATTAATATCCTGATATGTAATAATCACTATGGAGTCACGTAGGTTAGAAGTGACATGTATATATCAGAGGTATGAAGAAACTTCTGTTCCAAAAAAATTACATGTAGTAGCTTTGTTAGTGCGTTATCAAAGATGAACCGTAATACGAGAGAATCATCTTATATAATTTCGAATTATTCAACCGTACATTTTGAAATTAGTTTAAGCTAGATAGATTATAAAAAATAAGGAACCAATGAGTCAATCACAGTAACCAAAATGATGGACGGGACTTCCCTTTTAATTTGAAACTGTTACAAGGACATAAATTACTGCTCGAGTTACTTTTTCAAAATAATTTTTATGCACAAAATGGAAAGAAAAAAAACCGAAAAATACATGGGCATAGAGCAAATGTTTCTTATACTAGTTGCCTATCAGCTGCAATGTTGGCGAAAACCGTTGCTACAGTGTGTATGAGAACAATTTCGAATTTTAAAATATTTTAAAACTGGTGCCACTGAAAACAAATAGCATTCTGTATGCAAATACAATTTGTTTAGTCACTCACCAAAGAAATTTCACAGATTTTCTTTCATCTCCGCTTTCAAAGTTTTTCAAATATTGAAGATCAACAAATCATTAATTTATCTTCGGATCACAGATATGAATGGATCAATCCACTGGTTCAGCGATAAGTACAAAAAAAAAACTGCACTAACAAAAGTACTTTCACGAAACTTCATAAAATAACAAAAAAATACAGCAAATTTTTAAATTAAAAAAATAAAAAGTACCGCACTAAAACTGCTGTAGGACTGGCAGCAGTAAGTAAACAATTCACTAAAAACCTCCAAAACAATGCTAAACGGAAATTTTAAAACTTCTGGAAAAGTACATATGAGTATTCCCACCTTTCTATATTTTGCATTAAATATTTGTCTATTTCACTTTTTCAACTATATTTAACCAAATACTTCTTATGTTTGCATGGCAACAACTTCTTTCACTACTGAAAGAAAGTAACCTTGGCGAATTCTTCTCTCAAATTCAGTACAAACACAGGAAAACCGATACTCCAGTATTAAATCATAGCAAAAATTAAATAAGTGGAAATATGATCAAAATAACAGTTTTTTGATTTAATACCGAGGCACCTATATATCACAAGTGCGTTTAATAAAAACGGTAGTATTACATAATTTTGATAATTACAAGAATAAGTAACAATAAATATTCGGAAAATATGCAGAATAATACTAATGTTTAAGGCCTAATTTCACTGATGGTATACGATTCACTCAAATGTGGAATTTGGGCCAAAAAAATGCTTAAAAAGAAGCACATCTTTTCAACATGATGTTTTAAAAGTGAAATTTTATTAGCTTTAATAAGGTTTGGATCCATCCCAAATCCACCAAATATCAGGAATAATATGAACAGGAAAGAGCTGCAATTTGCTGCGCCCCATATGTACAGAGCTCATAGAGATCAAAAGCCACCAGTAAAAAACTTTAGTGTGAAAGAGTAATATATGTTTTACATATAATGGACTGACCACTAAACCCAGTTAACACAGTCGTTTTCACACATTTTGTGAGAAAAGGGCAGTCCAGTGAAAGCTAAAGCTGAATCCAGTAAGAAACGTCATATGAATATTATAGAATGTCTCTGAAGACAGTTAAGCTAAGCATTAAAAAATACAAATCTTGCAAATTAATTTACTCGATATTACCTTTTTCGGGTAAATTTTGATTTTGATTGTATATACATGTATCCAGGTATATTCAATGTTTTAAAAACACACGGTTGATTCATGATTCGATGGAAAATAATTACCTTCTACAGTCCTTTTACAGCATGTTACATTGGTTCTTCTGCAGTTCTCAGGCGGACAAGCTAATGCGCAACTAGTGCCATTTCTTCCCAGAGCGCTTGCCATCTAAACAACAATGTGAACAATGTACATTGCAATTACATCAGCGAACGTTTCATTCGTTCTTCATTTGAATCAAGAATCCATTGTTCACAGGTTTCATACAATATGACAAATTTAGGAAGGGTACATAAGAATGTATGGTACAAAACGAGTTGCTGCAAGATGCAAAAAAGTACTAAATAAACTTTGGTGCTTCTAAAAAATTCATTTATTTAAGAAAATAAGAGCATGCCTCCGAGAATTCCGGTTGTATAGTAGTGCTATGAATGCAATTATTATGAAATAATGTGCGAATCTCATCAGCAGCTGCCAGATATGCTTTAAGATCAGCGAATTTGATGTGCACTGTAGCAATAATTCGTTCACCGACTAATCGCCACACATGAAATTCATGCACTGCTTCTATTCCTTTGATCTGAATTTTAAAGAAAAGACAGTACACCTATAAAATCGTGCAATCTGAATATGGTAAGAAAATTTAAAGAAAATACGAGACTTCTTGGAATGTTTCATAAGCATACAACTGTGCAGTCGTGGATAAGTGGAGTTTAAAGGTTCTGACTAGATTTTTCCATGACCAAAGAAATTAGAAACTATTAAAAGCATAAAGTAGTCATTGATTTTTTGAATTTGTGATATTAAAATCACTGCAAAACTAACCTTAAGCAACTCTTTTTTGATTTCTTCGACTTCAATGAAACCCGGTGTAGTTTGCATCAGAATCAAAGCTGTTTCACGCACAAGTGGAAATGTTGATGCAATCATCAAAACAACCATAGCCAAACTATGGAAAAAAAATTAGACTGAGTAAATCCTCTAAAAATACACGACCTGATATGCAAAATATTTCACTAGCTCATTCTCATTATGAGACTGTTGATAATAAGATCAAAACAGAAAAAGCAATGAGCAAAGAAAAACCTCAAACTAGGATCTAAATAGAGTTTGAGAGCTTCTTGACCAGGAATAAGCCAACAAACAAGAGCAGTAACGATAACAATGACTGAACCAATTGCATCACTCAATACATGAAGAAAAACGCCCTGCATATTCAGCTGCTTCGATAATTCTATGAACATAACACATCAAAAGGGTTAAGTCATAATAAAAATAACTGACATAACTTTAAGCATTGTTAACGATGTCAAAGAATGCTTATTATTTTGCAAATAACTATCCGAAACATCCTTGTATCACAATAAGCAAATTTATAAAACATTACTTACTTTTTTTCTTCTTTTCCTTATTTTTGTCGATCTTCATATGAGTCTGCACTATAAAACCGGAACTATCTGGATGAACTTCTTGAAGATTCGCAATAGCCATTGCTGCTTCCTGCAACAGCCATTTCTGCTTCTCATTTTCATATTAATACCCAGTGTTTCTAACATGTTTTCATGTACTGAACTGATTGTCCTAAAAGGATATTTAGTCTTTCCTCTAGTTCGATTTAATTTAAATACCACATTTTCTATACCAAAGATACAGATTTTGTTCCCGCTGGAGTTAGTATAACATTGGAACTACTGAGAATTCGAAATATATTCAGCATTTCTATCGTTTCCAAGATTACTCAATTATCAGGTATGGTCAAGTGTGGGGTTGGCGAAGCCCATACTTTATGATAACACCGAAAACCGAAGCTCTTATAACGAGTTTCTCTCTGCTCGAATTTTCTGAATAGACACTTAAATCACTGTTGCCATAAGTATTTCGTTTTTTTTTGTACTCGTTTTTAAATATAACTTTAGAATATAACTTTGCGTTGTTTATTCTTAGTTTAAATCGAATATTCTTTTTTTCCGCACATTATAAGTGCTATGTGAATACACTCTCTTAGAACAATTCATCATTACACATATGAACTTCTGAAGCTCACATGGATATCTAAAATAATTATTTTTCAGGCATTTATAGGATAAATGCAACCGAATACAAAAATGCCAACAACTTGAGTAAACTAGTACTTATATAAGCACTTAATTGCTCGAGCATTTGTAGAACAAATTCTGTTTGCGAAATAACCTGGTGGGAAGACATTAAATGTTGACTTTCGTTACCATCAATGGTTACATGAGTTTGTCGCCGACCTACTTGCGGCTGTGCTTGAGCGTGTTTGCCATTTTCACCGTGCTCGTGAGCGTGACCTATTTAAAGAAAACATTCAATATAAGAAAAATTCATGAATATGGAATTTTCTAAATTTGAAAGAAATCAATCCAGCTACAGAATACCACGACGTTTACTACTAAAACACTTGCTGAAATCAATTTAAATCTTACTGTGAAACATAAACATCCCAATCAGATTGATAAATAACCCGATAATACCAACAACAAGAACGCTGATCGGTTGTTTGATTGTTTGTGGCTCGACAAGTCGAGTAAGTGATTCGATCAGTATTGAAAAGCATAAGGCAAGCAAAAACACTCCATTAATCAAAGCGCCAAGTACTTCAGCACGTACCCAACCAAAAGTATTTTTCTTAGATGAACGGGCCGCAATCTATAAAATAGAATAGATTAAACAGTGCACATTAGTTGTAGAGAATAAAAGAATAAATAAGTTAAAATTAGCCAGAAAGAGTCGTTGCAATGGATAAGATTACTACCTTCCAAGCAGAGAAAATAGGAAGAGAAATATGCAAAGCTAAAATGAACTGTTACCCTTAAGCATGCGAATGCAATAGCCAGTGCCATAACATCACTTAGCATGTGGAATGAATCTGCGACAAGTGCCATTGAATGTGACAAATATCCAAACGCCAGCTCAACAACAAAAAAGGCAAATGTCATTGTTAGCATAATAATAAGTCGAGT
>JABVXW010000492.1:0-23011 GCA_013365375.1 Litomosoides brasiliensis | reverse complement strand
AATGAATCTGCGACAAGTGCCATTGAATGTGACAAATATCCAAACGCCAGCTCAACAACAAAAAAGGCAAATGTCATTGTTAGCATAATAATAAGTCGAGTGCTACGAGATAATCGTCTGTGATGACCATCAGACAAAGTATCACCTGTTACTTCCGTATCCACGCTACCGGTGCTTTCTTCCCGCATCAATTTTTTTGCCATTGCACCTGAAAAACATTGATATATTTCCGAAAAAAAAAGCCGGCGAACTTGCTCAAACAACATTTTTTCATCACGACAATGATTGATTTCATTCAATACCCAGCACAATGATTCATTTCAGCATAATAGCCAACAATGCAACTAATGGGCAGATTAAAATAAATGATTAAATGGTGACAGATGAACTTCCACCATGCAATGCTAAAATATATTAAATATATAGTGCTAAAATATACTAAATATATGGCATTTTTCTGGTAGCTTTATTTAGGTATGTGAATCTTAAATTTCACCAATCTTGAGCAAACATTTAACAAAAAAATATAAATTCTTCTACTACCTTTGTATTTCTAAAAGGTTCGCTTTGCAAGAGAAACACCTTTTGTCCTATTCCGTTAATAAGCAGAATTTTCTACCACAATCTTACCATTCTCACTACACTTCCTCGTAGGCATCAAGAATGCACTGTTTCGTCGTCCCGATCCACCAACATCTCCCTTTTCTTCACCAAGTGGTGAGGACATCGCTTAAAACATTAACAATTTTTACATTAAAGCCATACTTTCACCATAATTACATATATCAATACTGTCAATATCAATACTCAATATCCGATCAACTCATCAAATTACTTTGATCGAATACTGAAAATGTTAGGCATAGTATTGATAGGTGGCAAAGGGACATTGAAAGAGATGATGAACTTTTTTTAACACATTGTCAAGTCTATTAAATATTATTGTGAACAAGATTTTTGACCAAAACAAACAATAACTACTGTCGAGGAAGAGCAGTTTATCGTCTAATTAATAAATCAAATTAATCCTTCGCATTACTAATAGAAACAAACTCAATGCTTTTTCAAAAAAAAAAACTCCAAAAAAAATTTTTTCCACTTATATTCACAAAATTCATTTGGAAATAATAAATACATAAAAAAAGAAAATAAATTTGTGATAGTATTAAATTTATTTGAAATCATTTATAGTTCAACCTCCGGATAGACTCAGCAACCAAAACTTTTGACGAAACCAGCAAGAGCAGAACTGCATATTGCTAACAATTATTACTACTACAATCTTTAACGAAGTTTTTAAATGAAACATATTTTATCCCAGCTGGACTATTTCAAATAAATTTGAATGAAATTTATTACCATCGATAATAAAATTGTTCAGTAAATAGTGCAGTAATTGGGAAAATTTCTTGAAGAAATAATTTATCAAAAAATTTACATTTACAAAATATGAATGTATCTTTCATAGAATATTTAAGAGAATTGTCATAGGTTAATATGACTAATTAATTTTTCTTTCGTTCTCTTATAGATTATTTTAACTATTTCTAACACTCAATATTCTGTTACTGTAATAAAGAAATAACTATGATAATTGATAATACAGCCATTGCTGTATAAGATTCTTATTTAGAGAATTTATTTTAATCTTTTGAAAAAATCTTACTTCTGAAAAATCTTACTTTTGAAATTGTGTTATGAGTAATGTAAGATTCAAAAGGAAAAATCACCTTTTTTCCTTTTTATGCAAGAAAAAAGCTTTGAATTTTTTTCCGTCGAAAAAAAAGGAAATGTAAGGTGAATGTGAGCATTATAAAAATGACAGATAGTAAGTTACAAATTACAAGTAATAAATAATTCATAGTAATTAACAAAATTTAAAAAGCTAATTTCAGATAAATCTATATGAATAAAATCAAAATTTACCTAATTTATCCAATTTTAAATTTCAATTACTTTTCTTCGTCATAGAAATTTATTTGTAAATTGTAAAATTTAATTCATTGAACTTTTTCCATCATCATCATCATCACTATCATCATTATCTCCTCACAGACATCAATTATCCTCTCGTATATTTCAAATCAAAGCAAATAAATTTTAAAATAAAATTTGATAAAATTGATGAAAGAAAAAAAAAGAGTAAATTATTGCTGGAAAGTATGAAAAAGAATTAAATGAAAAAATACAATCGATTTCGCTAGCAAACACTGCCAATTGCAAATATTTTTGCAGTAATAATATTTGCGATTAATCTTTGATCTTAATTGATAATAGTTTTTCATATTTTACGTCGTCACCACCACCTATCCATCCATCCATCTCTATTAAAATAATTTTCGTTTTTTTTTTCCTTCTTTCACTAACAAACAGAGAATGTAATTGGTAGAAATTATCTCTTCCCATTTTCAGTGTAATATTTCTTTCCATTTTATTAAAAATAAAACGCTTAAACGCTAATATAATTTACGTCAAAAAAAACCTAAAACACATGCTCGAATTATTCCTGAATTGCTTCTACTACAAATTAAACATAGTAAAGTGGATCAAAGTGAAAATTTTTTTTCCAACAAATTAATTGTTAAATTTAAATAAATTTAGAAGATCATTTAAACCCATTGCTAATCATATCATAAGTGCTTCAAGATGTACAATTAATGATGACAACAAATTAATTGTTAAATTTGAATAAATATGAATAAATGTTAAATTTGAAAAAAAAATTAAATTTAAATTTGAATAAATGTTAAATTTGAATAATTTGAATAAATTCAACAGAACATTTAAACCTATTGCTAATGATATCATAAGTGCTTCAAGATGTACAATGAATGATGAATACATTCGTTGTAAATTGAAATGAATTTTTTTTGCAGTAAATCAAAACTGTTGAAAATTTAAAACTAACAAAATCTTATGCGTCGTAATTTTTTAAAAAGATACTGGACAAATATTATCACTAAAAGTATACCATTAAGTTTTAGTTATCTTTAATTTTATTCAAGAAAAAATTAACCCTATGCTTAAGAATTACCCAATTTTTTAAAATTTAATTTTTAAGTTAGAATAAAATAAGAAGGCAGTATGAGAAGAGGAAGAGGAAGGAGAAGAGAAGATTCGATTGTTAAATATATCACCAAAAAAAAATAACAATTAAACAGTACTGAATGCAAATATCATTTCATTACTCGAATTATAAATGTGAAAAGGAAAGACGTAAATTAAATTCGCAATTTAATAACTTTAAAATTTCTTTCTAAATTATGAAAATTTTGCAGAATTGCCGATAGCTAATGCTACACATTTTACATTTACATGTAAAGTATGCCGAAAATTAAAAAAAAATATATAAATTTATTAAAAGAAAAAAGCTGCATATGACCTTATATATATATATATTAGCTTCACAAAAGAGCTTTCATCGGTGGTGAAAGAGCTATTGTAGCTTTTGTGATACATTTAAATTCGAACAAAAAAAAATAGAAATCATTTCTTCGAATTGAATTGTAAATCGAATTGTAAATCATTTCTTCGAATTGAAATATCAACTGCTGCTGCTGCTGTCAATAAACAGATTCGTTCCAAAATTATTTTTTAGGAAATTTTTTTTTAGTTTTACGACAATCTTTTTAGTTTTTTTAAAAAAATTACAAACATCGAATATAATATATTAGTTTCACAAAATAGTTCTCATCGGTAGTGAAATAATAGCTGTTGTAAACAACTTTTTCCTCTCAAACACTTAACATTGTATGGAAAGAAAATTCTGGAACTGTCGGATTTAATAAAAGTTTCACAATTTGAAAATTGGAATAAAAAAAAAAAGATTTTAAGTTCGTTTCACAAACATATTGCCTTGAAAAAAAAATGCATAGAATTTTCCACGGCAATTTGCATTTTCGTTTTTGTATGGATTTTTTCCACATCAATTATAAAATTGTTTAACAAAAAAAAAACTCAAACATCAACATTTCAATGGATTATTGATCACTGGTTTTTTTTTCATGCAAATTATTTTCCACAAAGCTCAACAACATTTGATATGTTACAGAGAGAGAATTATTTTGGATAATGAAAAGAAAGTTTTATAATGCTTGTGTGACATTGATGGAATATATTTCCCACAACTTTAATTATTTAAAAGATTAATTATTAGAAATTAAAAAACTTTGACTATTTAAAAGAGTAATTTAGCAACGATTGCTTTTTGCATATGCTGCAAAAGATTGTTAATGTTCAATGAAAATTTAATTTGGTAATGGACATGTTTCACGCTGTTGTTACATAAAACTGTCAAATTTATTAACAAAAAAGATATATTAAATGTTCATTTAAAAAAAAACTGTTCATTTCAATCTCAACTTCTAGAACTTATCGATTAAATCGGTGTAGAAAAGCAAAATGCATTTTGAACAAAACGAACATTACAAAATGAATTAATGTTATAAGAAAAAAAAAAAGAATATTTTGGAAAAAATTTGTAAATTGTTCATTTTAAATTTAAAAAAAACTATATTTTAAAGAATTGCAGCAAAATTTATTGAAATTGCAAATAACTCCTAGATTTGGTACGTTAACATTTGTAATTCTTCATCAAACTATTATTTCCACAAGTTAAACGTTTTTAAGATAAATATAAAACTTGCTTTTATACATAATACGAAAAAATTAATTTGATTATTTAAGTAAATTTACCTTAGGAGTAATTACTACCTGTTTTAATCAAAATTATTAATTCATACGTCGACAATTAGTTAATTTAGTGATACCTGAAAAGATAGATCATCGTATTGACTGAATGCATTGTAAACAGTAATTTTAATGTAAAGTTATGATGAATCATTGGTCAGTACATCCGCCTTTTTTCCTCCATTTCTGATAATCAGTGTTGGTCAGTTGATAAAATCAGTGTGTTTGTATTAATATAAATTCTTTTAGGAAAGTGTACAGAATTTTGAATTCTTAACACTTGTGATAGCATCGCACTCGGCTCGTTATAAAGTAGAAAACTTCAGGAATGAAGTTTTTTTTCACATTCTTTATGTAAAACAACATGAAAAAACAAGTGTGTACATAGGCATATCAATAACCTGTATGTATGTATATTAACAAATATGGAGTATTCTCAGAGTAACTGGCATTACAGTAATGACGCAAGCACCAATATTAAACTATATTAACAATTTTTTCAGGTGCAATTCTATGCATTGCAGTGAAATATTTCTTAATTAGATCAAGCGTTTGGTGAAGATACTGTTCCGGTCCTTGAACATAGCTACTGTACACAAAACCCGTGCTGTTATCAGTGAATGGTATTGCTGGTTCGATTTGTGTTCCTTCATGCCATTCATTGAATGACGTTATTGTTATGATATTTGCCTTAAAACACCATTTTCTTTTATTCTTATTGTTCGAACTGACTTTATGACCTTAACTAATTGTCCTGCATGGTAATCGTTAGAAAGAGAAGAGAGAAAAAAGATTATAAAAATTTAACATTATTTCACCGAAAAAATTTATGGGATGCTATAATTCTATTCGATAAAGTAATGTTACACAAAGTAGGCAAAAAGGATTTATTATTTCTTTTTCCAAATTATTCTTTATTTGCAAAAGTAAATGCAAAAGATAATGACAAAAGTCAATAACTATTGAAGCACATAAATCCTTTAGATAAAAATCAAACAGAGAAACAATGGATGGAATCTAACAGTTATCACGAACTCCGTGTAATGCATTATTTTATTATACTAACGATTTTTCAGGATCTGTCCTACCTGACTGAGTGTAACATTACTCCTTAGAATTAGGAACCATCAATCTACAAATATAAAATAAACTCGCGTGTTTTCAATTATTTCTAGAATATTTCCACCATACCTTTGCAATATGCGCCATTTCAAACATATCTTCATAATATTTGCCATTCATTCGATCTCTGTAATTTGCTCCGTTCCAAGGTCGCACGCGACGATCATCATAACCAGGACTTACCGAGGGTATAAAAATTAAATCATTTTTCCTAAAAAAAAGACTAAAAAAAATTAATCACAACTTCAGTATCACTGAAATTAAGTCAAACTTCTCCATTCGATTCGCATCGACCTTCTTCCTCAGAGATTGTTTATATTACACATTTCTAAAGTACTGCTGTTTGACATTCATAAACTTATTAGATCCCCTTCGTAATTGTATCCCTTAAATTTTTCTAAATTTCAATAAATTCTGACACAAACCTACAAAAGGCGCTCAATGAAGGCCAAGCTGATGGAGTGGAACCGTAAGAAAAGCCTTTAGCTCCGAAATATGTATAAATCCCATCCAGTCCAGCATCCAATAACGAGTGTCTATCTTCTGACTTAACTAAGAGACCTGAAACTTAATACGACCATTTCAAATTTCTCGCCACAATGTATAACTTCTAGAACTAAATTCTCACGTTAAAAAAACTACAACTTGAGAAAAACTTCATCAATTACAAACATCATATCTGAACTTGCCAATAAAAAGAACATCGTATTTGCTGTTCCGTACAGTTAGCTTTCCAGATGGTTTAGTCAACTGTTTCCATTCATCAGAGGGTACAAGATATGAATCATAAAAGTACAACAACGGCAACTGATCATCGCCGCGACTATTTTTTTCCTTAGTCGCTAAAATCACAATGGATAATTTTGTTCACAGTCAGTGAGAGTTAAGAATAGGTAGAATTAAGTAAAATAACATAAAGAATATAATTCTTTCGGGAATTATTTACCCCGTATATGCTGTCAAAATTTAGATGGGAATCCTAGATTGAAGTAGAAGTAATGTAACACTGCTTGATAACAATAAATAAATTTACTTACTTTTCCGCGACTTTGACCGTTTCATTCTATATAGAGCCGAATGATTGCCATAATTGTCAATAATATATTCGATATCAGTACGCAGCGATTCACTACTCCTGTGTTTGTAAGGTTCCATATGAAAAGATAATTTCAGCCGATACTTTGCTGTAATATCTAGCAAAGTGGGTATCAAATCATCCCATGGATGTCCTGAAAAATATGAAACTATGGAAGTTCAATACTGTTCGTTTAAAACGAGAAAAATAAAGAAACCATGTCACAGGGTATTGTTTCACTTCATAATTGTTTTGCTTTCATGTTCCATCAAGGCCTTTTTAAAGAACCGAATTTTTCTAATTCTTAAACATTTTGAATGTTTATTACTTAGGCGATAGAAGGAGTAGATCATTAGATCACCAAGAAACGTCAGAGTAGTAAAAGACCATACCCTGTTCATCAGAGATTCTTGGAGGAAACCATGAAACAATAACGACATCTATACCAGCTGACGACATCCATTTCATGTGTTGTTCAATTACTGTTGGATCGCGACTACTATAAGGCCCCAAAAGCGGATAAAAACTGGAACCAATATCCAGTGGAGGAACATGTATGCCTGAGACGAAATTTAATCTTTACTTATTTGTGAGCATCATATACAAGCGAGGCTTTAAAAAGTGGGAATGCAAGATACCATATCCGCTTGTTTGGTATGTTTCCCATATCTTTTTGTTTTATGAATTAGGAGACCATTTAGCTAAACAGTGTGTGGTGTGTTTAGAAAAGAACAAATTTAAACAGTACTAGCATCAAAAATTTAACAAAATTAAAATAGTAATCTTATAATAAACCACTTCTCAGAACTAAATTCCAGAAAATTATAGCTACCTGATGGATACTCCTTTGAGATATTTGGATCCCAGTGTGGAATAAAACGATGATTCCAGTGATAATACTTTCCGGAATCAAATTCTGGATTTCCATACCACGGATAATAGAATATTTGCACCGAATACTCACTATCATCCTGAAAACAGCTGCTAATTTATTCACGTATTTCAAACTTAAAAATAACTATTTCGGATTTATTCTCCATCCTATTAGAAAATTTCACAATTTTACAATAAAAAACCATACTTCCGACAAGGGTGGTTCCACAGAAGCTGATTCACTCTTCACATGATGAATTTCAGGGATTTTTCCAACTGTTGATTCGTTCTTCATAATATTACCCATTTTAAATTTCGGATGTCTAACTAGTTGAAATCTTCGTACAGCATTCTAAATTCACGACAAATAATATTAAGACGATAGCAAGGCTAACAATAAAACTCTGCAAAAAATATATGTGGAAGTGATGACTAAAGTAACAGTGCAATTCAATATATCATAAAAACTTTGATAATTAATCTGCAACTTTTCTTCAAAATTCCAACCTGCTCATTTTGAGTAGAAGTGAAATAAAATATTGTAAATACACTTGCAACTAAGGCAAAGACAAGTAACCATTTTATCAGAAAATTACCAATCGATGCCATGCCTAAATATGTATACGTCAAGGAGGTATTTTTAATCTTGTGGGATTACCACTAATGAAGTAATTGCTATTGTTGAATCTAACAGTGTATGAAGATAGAAAAAAAAGAGTAAAAAAAAATAATCAGTGAAGTTTCATTTCTATTTTACCTCTAACGCCGAGAAGGCAAGGAATTTCTACAATGTAAAATGATAGTGGAAAAAATGTTTCAACTAATAGAGTAAATTTTAGACTGACAAAACTAAACATCTTAATGAAGCTTGTTTAAGTTGAAGTAAAAGTTTAGCATAAGTTTATTTGAAAATGTGTGAGTACTCATTAATGTGTATATTTATACAACCATTTTCCTCGCATTAATCGCTGATTCATTTCACATAAATTCTTACCACTTTCATCTCGATTGATTGATTCTGTTTAAAATATCTATAACAAACTAAAGTTACTACAATTCAACATGATCAGAATTAATAAAATAAATTTATCATTATCAGGAGTTAAAACTATTCGCTGTACGCAAGTACACGGACATATAATCACATTCAAATTAGCTTTTATAACTTTTACAACATGTAAATAGTTACGGTGAGGTTAGAATTCAGCAACAATCATACGATAACGAATTATTTGTTTGTTGACATAGGAATTAAGTGAAATAAAAAAAATTAAATGCTCTATGCTAACAGAACGTTTAATTTTCTAAAAATAATCATACATTTCCTTCTTATCTCATTTCTCCTCTAGAGTGTCACAAGCATAAACTATATCCAAGCTTACATTCCAAGCTTACATCTCCTTTATCCATCATCGTTCCTCAAACAACAACAATTACAACAACGACAACAACAACAACAACAGCAACACCAATCCCAACCGAACCGGAACTTGTCAAGAGTTCGCATAACTGAATCGGAATGTCTGCGGCCGGTGAAATTGTGTCGAGGAATATCCTTGTCTCACTTCATTCCTCGAATTTCGAACGTTTTCCTTTGAAGGTTCTTTTTTTTTGGGAAGAAGAAAGCGAAAAAAGAATTGATAGACTCAGTAAAAAAAAATTAGTAATTTAAAATTTTTTACTTTTTTTTTAAAAAAAAACATTGTTTACAGTAGAAGAATTAAATAAAAGGTTAAAATGGTATCGATTAGATGACAATCAATTTTCTCATGTTACTCTCCATTTTATTGTTATTTCCAAAATAGGTGATATACTGTATACTGTATGATATACTGTATAATATACTGTATGATCACATTCTATAGGACGAAACCAATTTATTTCAATGTCAAAAATTATTTTTACACACACACACTCTCTCTCTCTCCGAATTTCTTCTGTTTTAAATTAAGGAGGAGGTAAAATCATAATATATTTTGATGTCAATAATTGCTAATTTTATTAACAACATTTTCATTACTATAAATATCAAAAATAAAGAATTCCAATTGTGCAATTATTTTGAATTTCCGACATTTATACAGTAAATTTAGTGTATGAGCGTTTTTTTTTGCAAATAAATTTTCACCTTTTGTTAATTAAAAAATATATATATGAAGTTTCCATATTAATACCTTGAAATATTGAGGTATACTTCTCAACTTATCTTCGATTAAAGAGTATATAGAATGAAATGAGGTTAATTTCGTACATAGGACAATTTGATTGATGCAACTTTTTTAATACCTTCTCTTTTTTTTAATTTGTTCATTTCTTCCTTTGCTATCATTATTCGTACGAAAAAAATATGTTATAAAAAACATATTAATATTTATACATTTTAGAATAGATGATATAAACAGGTCAAAGTTTAATCTTCCCAATCGGTCATTTCATAGTCACTTTCCATTCCCAAACTTGAAAGTGGTATTGGTTTTACCAGATCACCTTTAATAACACGTACTTCACATTTTGATGACCTGGTATAGACATGTGGTGATGATATTGGTGCTGCCATACGACCCAAAATTTCCTGAGTGTTCATACTTTCTTGAATAAAAAAAACTTGCACACCTGAAATAATGAAAAAATATTGAGTTAAGTTTTGTGAGTTAAATTTAATTCCTTCAAAAAGTTTATGTGTTTTTTTTCTTAAAATAAAAAAAAAAGCAGATAGTTTGAACCGTCAACATTTAACACGTTCAATTCAGTCAATTAAATTCAATTCGATTTTTTTTTTGTCCTTACTATTCGTTATTGTAAAAGATGAAAAATGAAATTTTGCAACATTTGTGAAGAGTAGCGCTAAATTAGTATGTTCAAATGTGAATAACAACTGAAGAAAAATTAATCAAATTTTAATTTTGATGATTTTAGCAATTTCTAAAATTTATTAAATCTAAAATGGCTGATGCAATTTGTCAAGTTAGAAGAAAAAAAAATCATAAATATTTTTAAAAATTCATAAAATTCAGGCGAAAAAACCTGAATGAACACGTCGACGAAGCTTTCGTGCGTACGTAATCATCTTACGTGATGTTTCTTCGATTGCAATAATTGTCAAATTTCTAGCTAATAGTGATGTTTGCCTTTGTTTCTGTTCATTGGAATAAGTTGTTGCAATCATTTGCGTAATTTCTGCCGTACTTGATGTGCAGATACTGTTACGTGATGAGTCTTTCCAAACTTCACTTGTTAAACTTTCCAGGCCTATAAATTTTTTTCCTGTCATATGCTTTTCTTCTGTTTCAAACGGTGACTTATACGTGAATAGTTAGATTCATTGAATTATTAGCGTAATGATTTGAAAGAAAAAAAAATCATTGAAAAAAATAAAAAATTTTGACGTAACAAGAATCTACTTACTTCTATCGGACGAACTATCAATGCTATTTTTAGAGCCCATATTACTAGCACATCGTGAATTCAACCATGAAGTTTTTCGTTGTGGTGGCTTTTCTTCCGGTTCCGGTTGTGGTGCACCAAGTTGTGCAAAGTTTGGTATTCGATTTGCACTGTGATATATTCTGAAAACAAAAAAAAGATTAATAGGAAAATTCTGCTAGCAACATTTTTTGCAAACGCATAAAAGCAAAAAAAAAGTTTAATTAGTTGCAGAAAAAATTATTTTTAAATTTATTTTTGGAAAAAATTTCTCTACCACTACTAGTTCAATAAGTAAATAATAAAAATAAAATGAAATTGCAAAACTAAAAATGCTTCATCAATTGGAAACGAAGCTTTTTTCACGTCTTAATTTTGAAGATTTTTAAATTTAAAAAAATTTTAACGTTTGAAATATTTTTTATGAACAGAATTTTTGCAATGTAGAAGAATGCATTAGCATTGCTTAATATATAAAAGCATATTGCATTTGAAAGAAGAAAAAAACTTCTAACTCAGCTTATTTAAATTAAATTGTCGAATTCAAGCGATCAAAATAGATTCTTGATAATGATAATCAGGAGAGATTCTTGATAACGATAATCATTTAGGTTTGAATTCGTTTCTCGGTGACCATTTATTCTAACTTACTTTATATTTCTGCATCATTCCTACTCACTTATCATAGTTTAAAGCGTTGAGCAATGCTATCGATGAAGTATTGAAGTTGAAAATAATAAACACACAGAAATTAAGTAATTAAAATAATAAAATGAAACAATCTAAATAATTCATTTACCTTAGTAATTGAATATTATGTGGCATTTTGAATTCGATAAATTGAAATAACACAGCTGAGTTGTAATGTCGGAAGCCGAGACAGTTCAATTGACGCTTGCTCAAAAGTCGCATAACTGAATCATCAATGTCGGGTTTTTCACCCAAATAAAAAATGTATGGTGGAATATCCAAATCTTTGATTACCTAAAGTTTTTCAATCATCAAATTTTCAATTTGACAAGAAATCGCAGTACGGAAGGATTAAAGAACGCCGAAAGTATATTTTGTAAAATTTAAAACTTAAAAGGCTATTGATATTACCACTTTATACCACAACGGAAAAAACCGATAAACAAAAAAATTCTCATATTTAATTGTTAGAAAAGTCACACATTTATCAGGTGGAAAAATGATAGTTAAAAAGTTGAGGAAAAAGAAAATAATGCTACGGTAAATTTAAATAACAAATTTAAATAATTTTACATATTAAGAAATTCAAAAAAAATATGCTAAAAATTTTAAATTTTAAATTTTAAATTCAAATTTTTGATAAATTTTTATTATGTTAGAGGAAAATTAACCTGAAGTTTAGCAATTGCTTTACAGTATCGGTCTTTCTTACTTTCCTTACCGTATGTACAACCAATAGCTAGTCGTTTTAATGTTCCATGCAATCGTTCACATAATACATCAATTACTTTTGATGAAATATATAAACCTAAAGGAGAATTTTTAATTTTATACTTTAGAAAATTTTTTAATTTACCTTTTACAGTAACTAATTGAAAAAAAAATGTGCTAAAAATTTTTAATTTTAAATTTTAAGAAAACAAATTCTTACCAACAATTTGTAAATTAACAATTGATGCTTTGATAGAGTCAGCAAGAAAGCATGGAAAAGCAGCGGTGCATTGAGAATCGGTTTGTGGAAGAACGGTCGAGTCGAGGATAAGGATGGATTCCAGTTGTGGTAGCGAAAATAACGAGTGCAGTAGACGTCTAGCAGGCCGAAAATAAAAAAAAAGAACACGTACCATTAATTTACGCTAAATATACATTAAATATAATAGTAATTAATGTAATAATTAAGTATACATTAAGTTTTTCCTATATACAGAAATAAAATTTGATAAATTTTCCTACTGTAATGAAATTTTTCTTTTTTTTAACCGAATAGCGCAAATAATAAGCGTAAGTAAATAGTGTAAATAATAAGTAGTACGTAGAAAATGAGTGTTATATGTATATTTGTTTATTTATTTACTTTTTTACTTATTAATATATTTATTTATTTACAGTAATTGTATAAATAAACATAAAGGTGCAAATGGTAAGAGAAAGATACAACTGAAAAAGATTATACACCTTATTATTAATTATCACTATTGATAGATTCTAATTAGTATACACTTAAACTTACAACTACCGTAAAACAAAGAATATCGCAATTAGAATTAAAAAATTAACATAAAAAAATAATTATAAAATTAACAAAAAAAAAATTTTTTTAGAATTATTAAATTTCAATTAAACAAATAAAACCTTTTTTTGTTAAAGTAACAAGCTGAATTCCACATTCGTAGGGTTGTAATGGAATGAAGTTGTGATAAAACATTACTGAACTCTTCACTTAAACATCCATTTTGAATTGTTAATGCTATCAATGATTGCAATCTGAAAATTAAGCAATTTAGAAATTATACAAAAAAAAAATAAAATTAAACAAAAATTGCAACAAAAAGAAGAAAGAATGAAGAGCTTTTCAATATGCAAATTTAGATAATAAATAATAATTTGAAATTTAGACTGAAAAATGAAGCGTACGTGAAATTATTAGAATTAAGCAAATTAAGCAAATTTTTTTTTATTTTCTTAATAATTGTTCCACAGATCATTTATGAATTTTAAAAAATTTTAAGTGATAAATTATTAACCTAGCAAGCATAACTTTTAGCCCTCGATTTGCTAATTTATCAAAATTAAAACGTAAATTATACGTAACACCACGTATATTTGTCAGTTGTATACGATATGTTGATTTAGCACATTTGGAGTGTTTTACAATACGTCGGGCAAATATTATTTGTTCATCGATATCTAAAATTAAAAGAGCATTTCTTCTATGACTCATATCTAGCATTTTTACAATTTTTAAAATTTATTCAACATTTTTTTTTCATATTTTAATTTTTTAATTTATGTTCATTTAATTTATCACCTTGATTTTTATAAAATATAATTTTTACAAATAAACTCGATAATTTCCATTTACCGAAATGCTGCATTGCTTTAATATTTTTATTCCTTTATCATGGTAGATTGTCTTTCTCTCTCTTTCTCTCTCTCCCTCTCTTCCTCTCTCTGTAATGTTTTTATTTTTATTTTTTTGCAAAAAAAAAGTTTTTATTACCATTTTGTTCAACGATTCGAATATCCAATGCTACAATATCTGACCAATTTCCATAAATTTTGTGGAAATATTTGCAGCATTGTTGTAACTTCAGTCGTTCCAACGGTGATAGATATTCAGTAAGTCGTTGCAAAGCTACTTCCGGAAGGTAATTACCATTCATCAGGAAATTTATTTCAGCAACATTTTGCAGCAAATAAACACCATTCAATAGATCTATACTAAACAATATTAGAAACAATAAACTTTTAGATAATAATTGTACGTGCCTTAGACGTAATATTTCCGTAACACGTTCATTTAATTTCAAATATATAAACTAATCTATAATCTATGTTATCAGTTTAGCAAATGAGACTATCTTGCAGATATTTATTTTAAATCTATAACAAAATAAGCGAACTAATTTTAAAATAATTTCAGGACAAATATTACTGAGTTTTCTCAAAAAAAATGTACTGTGAAATATAAATTAAATTAACCAATTTAGTTTAAATATTTACAAAAAAAGACGAAAGACTGCAAAAAAATAATTATTTCCGTAAAAAATAGAATTAATTTACTCACTGATGAAAAACAAGATTTTTTTGCCATTCCGTGATTGCCTAGAAAATTTTGCAGAAATTTAATTTAAAAACAAAAATGATTTTTTTTAATTAAATTTTAAAGAAGCGAAATTGAAAAAAACACACGTATTTTAAAAAATTAAAAATTTCAAAAGTTTTGAAAATAAATTATCTTGTAGTTTTAAAGGAAAATGAGCAAATACATTGATTTAACACGTTTTTAGAAATATGAAATGCTTCCCTTTTTTTTTTTAATTTGGAAAAAAAATGAAATGCGTCTTGGTGTTGCCTTATGATGATTATCTTTGAAATTTAATCCTTTTTTCAAACTGCCACGACCACAAAAACTTCCGAATTTTTGTTTTCAATTTTTTTTAAAACTTTTGCTGACGTTTGCAGTACGAATTTTTAAACGATCATTAATTTTGAAGGATTTTATTTTTAACAGCACTTGCAATAAAATACAATACATTCATTTTGATAGATGTTGTTGCTGTGGGTAGGAACGTCTAATTACACGAAATTAATTAATTAATTGAAAGGATCCTTCAAATAAGCACAAAACTGATAAATACACTCTTCACCATACGATAAAAAACTCTTCATTAATTTACACTAAAATTCGTCATCTGTAATTTAGGTTAATGACTTTTGTAGTAAATTAAAAAGTAAAGAAATAGTGTGGAACTGATTTGTGAAATACGAAAGAAAAAGTGGAAAAATTAAAAAAAATTAGCAGTTTGCTAACGTTTTGATATTTTTAAAATACAAATATTTATAGTGATTATCGAAATTATCGAAATCTTAAAATTTTCAAAAAAAAATTTTCTTGTATGCTTTAGGCGAAAGTAATGTAATTTTTCACTTTCACTTCATGTCTCCCATATCCTTTGATAGAAGAAAAAACAAACGAATGAAATAAGTAGAAAAATCAGTAATTTCAATATTTTAATATTACTGATAGTGCGTATCAAAAAAAAAACAAAAGGAGGAAAAAGTTGACACAGAAAAACGGATTATTAAAATATGTTTGACAAAAAAAATTTTCAAAATTTAAAGTTGTTTACATTTTAGTTTGTTAAAAAGGAGAAGAGGAAGAGAAAAAAAATTGAACTAATTAAAGTGTAAAAATGTTTTAGGGTAAACTAAAGTACACATATATTTCTCTTTCTTTTTTTTCTCCTTGCCTATTTAAAAGTGAAAATAATAAAATTCGATAAAAGCGTGAAATCAAATAATAACTAATGAATTGGTCTGTAAATTTAAATTTAAATACGAATTAATTAATATATTAATATGAAAATTAAAATTGTTTATTTTTGATTTATTTCAAAAGCAATTTGTGTAAAATAAACAATTGGCAAAAAAAATTATCAATTTAGTATTTAGCGAACTATGATGCTAAAAGTTTAGTAAAAAGTAACCGATCAAAATTAACCGATCGAAAAAAGAAAACTGGCAAAAATTACTAAAAAGTAACTAATCAAAATTAATTAATTAAGAATTAATTGACAAAATTGATTAAAATGTTAAAAATTACATTTATTGGCGAAAAAAGTGAAAAAGAAAATGAAAGAAGCATCTTTTACATTTAAATTAACAATGCTTCACTTTACTACAAACTAATTAATCATACTTATCAATAATTTACTCGATTATCGAAATTAAATAAGAAAATAAATTTCAATTTCTTCAACAAATAATGAGAGAGAAAGAACAGAACACTCCATATTGAATTGAACAAAATTTTGCATATTCACAAATAAAAATTATCACTGATAGATAATGAAGGAAGTCTAATCAGTGTGGAGGAGAAAAAAAAATTTTTTTGTATAAGTAAAAAATTTGCACGAAAATTTCATAGGAAATTTTGAGGAATGCATTTTTTTAAGAAGTATGAAGAGAAAGTGAAATATTTGCATTTGTAAAGAAATTTTTTTTTTAAAATAACAAAGTATCTTAGTAAAAATTACAACTCAAAAATTATATTTTAATTCATTACATTTATTTGAAATTGTTATGAATGAAACTTTTCACATCGATATTTTTTTGCTATTTTTTGCAAAGAAAAAAGTAAACTGTGAATGAATGCGAAAGAAAACAAATCAAACAAAATCAAAAATATAGTCCATTATTTTCTTTGCAAAAAAAAAATTTAAAAAAAAAACGAAATTTTTTTTTTCTTGCAACTTATAAAAGTTCTGTTGAATGATAAATTAGGAATGCGGAAATAGCAACAACCATATTCTTCTCAATCTAATCCATTTCCTCTCTCTCCCTCACTCTCCCTCTCTCTCTCTCATTTATTTTGTTGCAACTTTTTCTTTCTTTTCAAATAAAACGAAAATAACGAAAAAAAGAAAAAATGAGAAGAGAAGAGAGAAGTGCATTATTGCCATTCAAATGTTAATTCACTTCATCCAATTGCAAAATATTGAAATTAGCACTTCTATTTTTCGATTTCATTTTTTTTTTCAAATTGGTTTAGTGCAAAAGATTTTAATTCTTTTTTTTCGTTTGCAAAATTTTTTTAGCATTTCCATTTTAGTTTCTTTTCATTTGTTATTGCTTATTTAAATCGTTTTTTTTACATAATAATATTCTTATTGTTTGTTGCTTTTTTGTTATTATTAGTAATTTAAATCGGTGTGTGTGTGTTTTTAAAACGTTTTCATTTGATTTTACATCGCTAAAAATTCCCGAATAAGTAAATTTTTTCTATTTTTCTTTTTTAAATTCTTAAAAATTTTAAAAATTGAGGATGACAAATGTTATTTCGTTTTATTTCTTTTTATTTTAAATTCCTTAAATTATTTTTTTTTACTGAGAAAAAAATCAGAGCATAAAGCCTACTTACAAGACATTCCAGGAAATGGCAGTGAAATATCTTCTTTCTGCTCTGAAAGGTTTTACGATACCTTGTGAAACGTCTAACTTTACTTACTTACATAGCCTGGTAAACGAGTTTACTAGGCATTACATATGCCTAAGATAGAGTTAATACTCAAAAGACAGGAAGAAGAATTGATGATAATATTTGGAAATAATATCTCGCATTTATGATAGGCGAAGGAAAAAAAAAATTTTAATTAGGCCCACTGAGGTGATTATAATAGGACAGTGAAATTTTATTTCAATTTTTAAAGTTTTTAAACATTCATACAAAGTTTTAAATTGATTTTGACATGTTTAAAATTTTTTCGTCAAAAAAAAGACTTCAAATTTTTACAGCGATTTTTTGGCATTGCAATGATTGGCATTTATTTCCCTACAGCAACCTCCTCTGAAGGAACTATTATCCGTTCATAGTACATACACTACACTCTTAATTTTCCCTTTTTAAATTCAATTTGGTATAAATTTTGAAGTTATTTTTCAATCCACATTTTTATAAAAAAAATTACAATTAGTTTAAATGAGGAAATTTTGCAAAATCATTTTTGCCGTTAAATTAATGAACAGATAATATTAAACTACAAAAAGACAACAACAATAATTAAACTGTTGAATATCTGTGTGGTAGAATAGATGTGCACTATCATAAAATACTGTAAAAAAATAATATTACAAAGTAAATAAATTTTGTAAATAAAAAACAAAAGTAAATAAAAAAAGAAAACATTATCAAAAGGGAAAGGAAGTATAAAAATGAAATTTGCAACCAATTTAGTGGAGTAAATTAATTAAGCACAATAAATGATGATGGATTATGGAGGTATAATTAAAACTAACTTCAATAATTAGTTGATTAATTAGAATATTTAACATTATGAACGACCGATTGATTTATTATTGACTATCAAATAAAACAATGAATAAAGAGAATGGGTGAATTCTGACAAAAATTTATAAAGTTTTTTGGTAACGGTGCATTTTCATCATTGTGCCTAAATTTCTCTCTTCAAAAAATTTATTTTGATATTTTCATTCTTCTCACCTCACTTCTCTGTGATCATTGGTTAAAAGAGTTTTAAAGATAAAAAATAAACTGTCGAAAACTTTTTTAAAATCTGCAAATTAAAAAAAAATAGAAATAACGAAGAACGATAAATTGTTCAGTTTTAAATTATTTTTAAATTTTCATTACTTTAAAAATAACAAAAAAAAAGGAAAACATTTCAACAGCATTGCAAAAAGAAGGAAAATAAAGAACAACCAAAAGTTGCGTTGTTAAAAGAAAACACATTTCAATTTGAAATAGCTTTTTAATGATAATGAGCTGTTTCTAGTGTGCCGCCATTGTACGCATAATATATAATAATGAGAAATAATATACGGTGTTTCTGTGTACCGTAATACTTCTATATGCCTCTATATATGTACTCTTTACATATTTCTATATACCGTATACCAATAATATACTGTACCTTACCGTATTTTCTCAAGGTTAAGAAAATTGTTTTAAACTTATTTCAAAAAAAAATATCGCCCCATAAAATTGTGCAAATAAAATTCATATTAAAAAAAAAAATTGTTATGCTATTAGTCATTTGCATTTAATCGTATATTAATAGCATTTTATAATTTCACACTAAATATGTCCGTCTTAATTGATAAATTACTCTAATTGAGGCTGAATTTCTAAGAAAAAGTTTACATGAGGAACGACTCAAAAACAAACTTTTTTTTTAAAATGATTTTCTTTTTCTTTTTTTAAAGTGCCTTTAAAATGCCTGATTTTCTGTCTTAATCTTACTCACTCGAAATATTAAAATGAGCACTACAATGGAAAATTTATGCATTCATAACTAACGCTTTAACAAAAAGTCTTCTAATTCAAAATTAAAAATTTTAACTTAAGCGAAATTTGGAAAACAAAAAAAAATGTAATAAAAGGCATGAATAATTATCTAAATGCTATAAAACAGAACACAAAATAGGAAATGTAAAATAATCCGAGATATTTGAGAAATGTTGTTTTGATGATTTTTTTAGTATAATGTTAAAAAATGATGAATAAGTAATTCACATACTTGATGAGTATATCAGTTTACGGCAAAAATTTGATTCAATCAAATAATCAAATAAAATCAAATAATGAAGAACTTTCTCACTATTACTAATGCCTCAGATACCTGCATCATCGACATTCATCGCTATCATTGATCATTATCACTATTATTGTTATCATCATTGCTATCATATCTCCTCGAAATGTTTGTTGCGGATGGGAACAAAAAATAAATCAAAAAACAAAATTAAAAAAAAAGAAAAAAACAGAAATGGCAAAGTTTTCATGCAAAAAAACAATGTTAAAAATTGTCTTAAAAAATAAGCAAAGCTATTTGTTTCAATAAAATTTACAAATTTTTTTTTCCATTCCTAATGCAATAATTGCGAAATGCATTCATTAAAATATTGCTGAGTTGCTAACTTTTTTTTTGTACTGTCTTTATTAATTAATTACTGTGCAAAGAATTCATGTTTATACATTTTCAATAAAATTTAATTAACCGTTTGATGACAATTTTTAGCAAAATTCATTGCTGTAACTGCTGCCATCATCATTGTTCCTTATCATTAGTGTTCCCAAAGGAAAGTACGGTTGTTCTCCTAAACACAAAAAGTATCAAAAATATAATGTAAAAATTACAAACTTAATTCAAACTTAAAAACTTAAAATTACAAATTTTTTTTTAAAAAAAAAAATTTTGAATTCAAATCAAGGAAAGCAAAATGCTTAAAATTTTGTTCCTTTTTCCTTAATTGCCCTAAGGATTGCGAACAAATAATGAAAACGCTCATTACGACAGGCTGAATTATTTTTTTTACAAAAAAAGGAAAAAAATAGTAAAAATTACTTCAAAATTCTTCTCAAAAATTCTTTTAAACTCTTTTTTTTTCTAAAAAATTTTTTTCAAAAACTTTAAAATTCTGCTCAGCAATTTTTGTTTGAATAACAACAATGGCAAACTATGAAATTCATTGTCAACGTAATTTTATAACATTGTTTTCTTCACAAACTTTATTTCTAAAATTTTTACAAAATTTTAGTAAAAAATTTTTACAACTTCAACATATTTATTATTTCTTTCTTTTTTATTGTTTAATAATATTTATAGCAAAAGTAGTAAATATTTCTAAGAAATAACTAAGTAAAATGCAGTAATTGAAAAATTTTAAAAATTTCTCACTGAAAAAAAAACTAATTAAATTCCTCTCCAATACAAACAATTTATGATGCATTCATGTCTCTTCCTCTCTCTCTCTCCCTCTCCCTTTTTCTTAAATAATAATTGCGGCAACAGGACAAAAGTACCAGTTAGCAAATCATTTTGAAATTTCAAGAAAAAAAAAGTTGTATGAAAAACGAAATGACGAACAATTTAGCGTTTATGCAATTTTACACTCACACTTTTCAAACATTGAAAGGACCAAAAAAATGGTTAGTGACGAAAAAGTTTCAAGCTGTCAATAAAAATGAAAAATTGAGAAAAAAAAGACAAAAATGTAAGTAAAAAAAGTTTAAAAGTTTAGTGAAAATTTTTTTTAAAAAAAAAATTTGGTTGAAAAAATTGATTCGAGTATACCGCGTAAAAGAAAACAGCAAAATGAATGATGAAAAGTGAATGCCGTATGCGCAACAATCACGCTGATCAAAATGCAAAGCAAAAAGAAAGACACGTGAGATAACGCAATTGAACGTGTAGTTTAGTTTAGCCCAAAATTTTTGTTTGAAAACAATAAAAAAAATCGTAAAATAAAATTTTCAAAATAGAAGAGAAATAAATAAATATTTTGATGAAATTACTTAGAAGAGAGAAAGTTATCGCAGAAAAAAAAGTGGAAAAGTTTTTTTTTTTACCAAATTACATTCCTTTAATAATACATAAATTACATAATCGATGTTTTAAATACATAATTGATATTTTAAACTATATAATTGATGTTTTAAATAAAGTTATTGCTTAAAAACAAGCATACTGTATACGATAAGTAAGACTGTCATAAATAAAAAAATATTGACAAAATAATTTTAAGAAAGAGTAAACCAAAAAGTAAGAATTCAATGTAGCAAAATATTGCATAGCATTTACGCACACACATAAAAAGGAAAAAACTATCATTTCTTTACAAACTTTTTTTTTCATACAAAGAATTTTTTTTAATTGAACGCTTAGCAAAATTGCTTTCTTCGAGAGTTTTTAAAAATTGCAATTTTTCACGCACACACAAAAAGATGGAATGAATCGATCAATCGATCAGACAAAATTAATCAATTTTTTCGAAATTTCTTTTTTATAATTGATAATTTTAATACAAACAGTCTAAGGAATAATTCGTTGCAAGAAAAAAAAAAGAGAAAGAGCGAGAGAGGAAGAGAAAAAAAGAGAGGAAGAAGAGATGTAAGAATTAAATATGGAAATTGCTATCATTTGAAATGACTGAAAATAAGAAAGGAATTTATTTTGTAAAATATTCCTATTAATATGTCATTTTTAAAATTTGTTTCCTTTCTCTCTCTCTCTCTCCCTCTCTCTTTCAAATGCATAAAAATACATTTCACTTGCGTTTTGCATTTCTATTAATATTTCAAACTAATTTTTGCACATTTCTCTATTACTCGCCTTTTTATGAATATATTTTACGAGTCAATGCATTTTATTTTCTAAAAAAAAATTCCTTTTTAGACTATAAAACTTTATTGTTTGTTTCAGATTAACTGCAAATCAATACCACTTTAATGCAGTAACTTTGCAGTAACATTCTTTTTTTGTGTTTAATTTTCCGATCTTTTTTTTTGCTACAACGAGAAGTGAAAATTCATCATTCTATTTTTATTCACATTTTAGTCCATTTCATTGTATACTTTCATTTTTGTAGGAAATTGATTTTTGGAAAAAAATTTTTCCATTTTGCTGTTTTGCATTTAATAGGAAAATATGAGGGAAGGGAAGTGCAGAAGTGATCCTAAAAATATACTGTTTTTATGGTTCATTATTCTCAGCATTGTTATTATCATCACATTACTATATTTATTATTATTATTATTATTATTATTATTATTATTATTATTATTATTATTATTATTATTATTATTATTATTATTATTATTATTATTATTATTATTAT
>JABVXW010000491.1:0-34268 GCA_013365375.1 Litomosoides brasiliensis | reverse complement strand
TAATAATAATAATAATAATAATAATAATAATAATAATAATAATAATAATAATAATAATAATAATAATAATAATAATAATAAATAATAATAATAATAATAATTAATAATAATGATCAATAATAATAATAATTAATAATAATAATAATAATACAGTAATAATAATGAATAATAATTTGCAGTGTAAGGTATTTGTTGTCGAAAAAAAAGAAAGAAGCTGAAAAGTGAAATTTACTATAAAAAAATAGCAAACAGTGTTTTGTAGTATTCAACAAACGGGCGATAATAGCGATGTAAAAACTATCATAAAAAATTAAAAAAAAAAAAGAGAAATTTACTGGAACATAGACATCAGCATCCCTCATTTGTTTCACTCCTCGCTAATCCCTGAGAGTATTTTGATTTTTTTCTCTGAAAATATTTCTCTTTTTTCATTTTTTTATTCATCAAAGGTAAATGTTTAAAAAAAATTTAAATTATTTATTCACAAATTTGGCCAAAAATTCTTGTTTTTTTTTATCAAAATATTATTGCTCGTTTTTTTTTTCTTTTGACGTATATAATATAAACAATGAAATATTTTCTGGTGATTTTTTACTGAAATATTTTACGAAGTTTTGAATTTCTCCTCATAACTCATTCTTTTTATTTAATTTAAAACGTGACGTTTTTTTGAAAAAAAAAATTAATTGTTTTTTTTAAAAGGCAAAACAAAATAGCAAATGTTTTGAGAAATTTGTGTCGTCGCTTATGCTTATGCTTGTTGGTAAAATGTTTTGCTAGCACTAGCACTTCGTGAAATATTTAAAAAATAATTTTTTTTTCCTACAAAAAAAAATAAGAAGAGCAAAAATTTCTTTATTCAATTTTATTTTTAATAATTTAATAATTTAGGCTTGTTTTTTTTGCGCAAAAGTTTATGAGTTTAAGTATGCCATCGTTGTGTTCTTATGTTTTTCATTCCTTCGACTATAATTCGTTTAATTTTTTCTTCTTATTCATTTAATTTTGCTCATTTTAGGTATTTTCTTTAGCTAAAATATTAGCAATTTGAAAAAATTGCTAATATTTTTTTGAATAAAATGCTGTTAAATTTCACGAAAACTTTAATTGTTTTGAAAATTATTGCAATCTTTTTTGTTACATAAATAATAAAATGAAACAAAAAGAAATTAATTTACAGCATAAAATTAGAGAATATTTCATTTGATAAATGAATGATATGATTAGTTATTGATAATACACACGCACACACGTACGTTGTCAATAATGGATCAATAATTCATATTAGTAGTATATAAGTAACAATATTCAGTAAATAGATTTGAGGCATTAAAAATTCTTTCAAAAGGATAATAGCAAGCAACAATTTCTTCTTTTTTTGTCTAATTATAATTAATTAGGTTAATTAATTAATTTATTATAATATGTTATAATTAAATTGTCGTTAATTGCGTAAACGGAACTTTTTGTCAAATTTTATTTTCATTTCTTTTGTTGCGACTAATCTCTTCTTTAATTTTTATTTCAATCAAATAAAATTATTTGATTTTTTTACGGTTTCATGTCAAATTAGACAGAAATGTGTAAAATTTTGCGCTATTAGACTGTTAATTAAATGCAAAAGAATTAATGGATAGTTAGCTATTTGGTAGATACTAATAAGTATTCAAGTAATTGTGTTTAGTTATCAATTCTCGTTGCGTGTTAATTTCCAGTTTCAATTATATTTCCAATTAATTGTAGCCATTTCTTCTCGTTTTACTTTCTACTCTTTTCGTTTCAAATTAATAATTGACAAAATTATTTGATATCAATGAAATGAACTTTTGAGAAATTAACGTATCAACTAATATTCATAAAATTAATTTAACGTGAAAGAGAAGAGGAGAATTATTCCTATCATATGACTTAAATAAAATTTCCCTCAAGAATATTCCGACGTTGAAAACGTAAACGAGAAACGCAACTGATTTACTATTTCGGGCTTACACGATTATTATTATTATTAGTGACATAGTACAACTGAAATCATCAAGAATGTGATTTAAATTCGTTCATATGAAAATGATTTGTAATAGAAAAGGTCAAAAGTTCACATAATTTATTGCAGAGAGACAATTGCATCCATAATTTGTGGAGTTCAAGTTTTGATTTCAAATTTGACATTTATGTAAACTTAAATAAAATTGAAAGTGAATTCTATAAGCGATAATTCACTGATGCTTTATTTCCTCATTATCAAATGATAGTAACCGTTGGAAAATAAAAGTGAAGAAAAAGTTTTATAAATTGAATTTTAAATTATCACTGAAACAATTCTTTCACAAATTCGTGATTTTACAAGTATTTAATTTAAAATGTAATTTTTAGAGTAAATTAAACTGATAATTATGCGGCAATTAATTGGAATATTTCTTATCGCATTACTATGCACAATAAATGATAGCGAAACAAGCAGTGCATCAGAATCTACTGATCCAACAAATCAAGGTAAGTCTTCATCAAGCATGAATTACCTGATTAAGACTTGAGCTACTGAAACAACGAGCTAGAAATATCATTCCCAGTTTACTTATTACTGAAATTAAAACCCATCAACTCTCTTCCACATATTTTCTCTTTTGTTTTCTTCACTGGATGACTTCAGCTAGCTGTTAAATTTTGCAATACCTGAGCTGTTCGTTGAAATGATCACAATATATCTTCGCATGACTGATAACGGTGTTAGTGATTGTGATGACCTAATCAATTCCACCTCTCATTTCAGTGCTTTATTATTCAGGCCGTTGAATTGAACGAGAAAAAGTTTTGCAGAATTAGCACTTTTGGATTGGTCGTCAGGTATTCGGATATTTTACTGCGTTGATGAAGCACTGGAAATTCTTGTGGAACCATTTAAAAATGCCTTAATAAAATCGTTGAATAAATTTTGCACAAATGCTACCGCTTGTCGTCTTGTTAAATCGTTCGTTTCATTTCTCTTTCATACACTTGAAATTTTAATTTAAAATATAATTAGTGTTAAAATAATTATTAAAGCTATCAGGAAAAATTTGATTGAAATAATTTATTCACAATGAATGTTCATATTTCTCTTTCTTTCTTTATTTATTTAAAGTAACATTAATTTTACGGTTTTTTCTTTAAAAAAAAGCAAAATAAAATTTTAAACATTTTTTTTAATAATAAATTTTTAAAAAGAACAAAAAATAAAAAATGGAAAATTTATTTTTATTGTTTTCTTTTTTCATCCAATAATTTTTTCACTTATCAAACTTAAAAATCTATTCTATTTTTCCATCAAATTATAATTTCTAGTCATTTATTAGACGAATAGAAATTAGCCTTCGTAGATACACGTGGAATTTGAATACTGCTAAGTTTGAAGTATTATTTTTAATTAATTATAAATAAACGAACAGAAATTAAACAAATGTGAAATTTTCGAAATTTATAAAATTAGGAAAGGGGAGCTGTGTGTGGGGGAGCGAGTTGGCATTTAACCTTTGTCGAGTGATTTTGAAACTGAGAAAGGAGTTGTCTGTGACTGTCTGTCTACTCCCATAAAATCAACTTATTGCACTGTGCACTCGCTTCACTTCTGTTCTTCATCGACTCCGTGCCTCCCAGGAAGTGATGAGGAGCCTAATCCATTCGCTGAGCCTTCCGTGCTCGCACATGAGAGGGACTGTGCCCGCTTTCCGCCGAGTGCTTCGGCGGTACTGTGGGTGTCCAGTGGTTTGCGCAGGAGGTACGAGATGAAATGAAGGCTCTGATCCTACTAGTCGATTGAACTTTTGGCCTTTATTAACGCCTGCAGCACATTCACGAATGGGTGTAAAGGTGTTAAGCATTGAAATTTTTAAATCCTACTTACTGCCATCAATTGACATGAGATGAGGGAAAAAAGTATACCGGAATGTCGATATTATAGAGTATCATTTGAACCGGATTATGTTGTTTTGCTTGATGGATATCCAAAAGTAAATTATGGTGCGGTACAATTTCGGTTTGTTATTGTTTTACCACCAAATGCTGTGCCAATGGATCGTTTGAGGCGGCCGTTACTTACAAAAGAAATTCTCTCAAGTAATTTAATTTTTTTTTTCGAGCATTTAACTTCAAAAAAAAATTCTTTTTTTTAAAACGATAACAACAAAATGACAAATTTGAACTTTGACATAATTTTTTATTCGACTGATTTCATTTCCACACATTCGGGATACTTTCACTAATGGAATTGTAAATGAATTAAATTAGGGAAAATCGGAGGACTATCCATTCCTCTAAATGTAACTCATATTTTATTGATACATAACTTACTCAACGAAGCCAATTTCAACTTTATCCTAAAATTCTAATTTACTAATAATTTAGGATTGTATTTAGGAATTAGCCAATTGGCTAACGTGAAATGATTTCATTCAATAACTTATTTAAAATTTCTATTTCATATCGCTTAATTTCCAACACAGTCTTAAAGCGATGAAGATTGTCTAATTTTGTTAGAATTGTTAAAATTTAATTAATTAAATTGCATTTATTTAAAATTTATGAAAAAAAAACAGATTTTCTGAATGCATCAATCAATGAATTTGAGCGAGAATTTGGCTGGAAGGTAAGCAATTATGAGCCATTTCCGAGATTTGATTCAGTGACGGAATTCATGAATGTAGCACTGATTCCGATCGGATTCATTCTTCTAATGCTAATGCTTCTACTTGCTTATTGGTCGTCAACAATTAGGTAAGCGAACATTTGAAATATTTTTTTTTATTTTTCCTTAATTTTACATTCTATCAAATTTTCAAATTGAACTTTTTTATATTTGTCAACGTTTCATTTTCATTTAGTTTTATTCATTGAGTAAAGATAAATTGATGAATTTGTAAGCTTACACTTACAATACTTACTTTACTTTATACTTATAGTCGTTCAACTGGTGGTGGTAGTGAAGAATGGTCTATTATTCGAACAAGTGGTGGTAAGAGTACGGCTATGAAGTAAATTTTGTGTTTGAAATTATATTCAATCGTAACATATAGAAGTTAGCAAAAGATATTAATTTGTAAATCTGAAAAAAAAAAGCAAAGCTATAGCTAACTATCAAATAATTATTGATAATAATATAGGTGATTAAGCTCACCACTTGTGATAAGAAAAGATAGACTGATAAATTGATAAAAAATTAAAAAAACTATCAAACTTTGTAAATTGCAATTGCAAAATTCCTTTCGCCGAACTGTTTTTTTGCAAATTATTGAAAATTGCAGAAGAACGTTAGAAATTATTGAAGAGCAAAAAATTTTATCTGCTCAAAAAAATGAACGGAAAGAGTTACATCATTCTAAACTTCCAAATCTCTCATTTCAAACAAATTCCGGAAGATCAGAAATGGAAAAGCACGAATCGGGTCAAGTTGATATGTCGAACAATGAAATTACGGAAGATTGGAATAACGGGTATTGGATTCAGATTATTTAAAATTTTACCTGTATGAAGCATTCTTGAAATTTTTTTCCACTTGGTAGATTTAACAAAATATGAGGAAATGCATTAAAAAAAAAGTCAAGAAATTAAAAATTTCAATTTTTATAAATTTGCGTCACTGCTTCCCTAAATATGATTTTTGGATGAGGAAGAAATCTGATATAGAAAATGATGTATGGAATTTAACACTGATTTTATAGGTCATCAGTGGAGCGGGTACCATTACATCGGCCAATAGTACAGTCTGAAAGTACATCAACATTAAGTTCAACTTCTCCTTTCAGAAATTTTGGGTAAGTTAGCATCGGTTATTGGCGGCTTTTTTTCATCTTTTTACATTTGTACCCAGGTATCATTTTGAATTAATACTGGAATATCACTACTATTTCCTGCTAAGTAATTCAACTGAACACGATAGAGTACAGACTTGTCATAGGAAGCTTTCCGTCTGAGCCGTGAATTTTTGACGGTTGGACGATCGATGAAACAATGTAATAATAATTTGATAACAAAATAATTTGATAACAAAATAATAATAATATAATTTGAATAATTAATAACAAAGCTAATGATCAACATTTTATTGCTGAAATATGTTCATCTTCTTTCTATCTGTGTTCATCATTTTCTAGTTATTCTTTACTGCTAATCATATGCTATTATTAGGTGCGGGTGAGCTCTCACAAACACCTTTGTTTTATTCATATTATTTTATTTTTGTTTGTTTTTTAAGTTTGGCTGATTTGATTGCTTCTAGTGTGGTAGGATTATAATAGTTTATAAATTTACAGTGGAAGACGAGTGTCTCATCGACGACTGAGCTCCATCGATGATGGTAATTCTAATAATAAACGACACCACAAAAGGCGAATCAATTTAAAAACAAAGCGACTTGCGCAACAGCAATGGAAATTAACAAATATAGCGTTGAGTGGATTTGGAAAATCCCGAAAATATTGATGGAAAATATTTGGAAATTACAAACAATGATTCCGCTCTGCAGGTTCCACTTGTTATTGATCAATTATGAATGAATTATGCCTTTTTTTCAGATCGTTTAATTGGTTTAAATAAAACTTTCTTTGCCTTCCTGTAATCCAATTCTCAAATATCACTAGTAATTCATCAGATGTAAGCAAATAACGTCTTCATCTAAACATTTTAGTAATCGAAAAACATCGTAATTTTTTGCGATACATAGGTTATGCAAAAGACTTCTCGACGTGCTCCCTAAAATAAGATAAGACCTCCCAATGGTCTGAAATACCTGACTTTCAGTAACCAACAAATGGTAATGCATATCTTACTGGCTTGCTTTTGTGCTCCGGCAAGATATGTTGAATCGGTGTTAAGCACATTATAACTTCTACATCAAAGGGTTCTCCAAAACTAAATTTCAAAAGCTAGCACTATTTTGTGGGACTTTCACGTAGATGAATATTCTGCAAATTTACTTGTATTGCGAATTTCTTCTTCCAACTGCTTCAAATTTTACTTCACACATTAGAATAATGACAATCAAATTTACAGAGAGAACGAACTAACTAATCGGAAAAACCCTAACCCTAATCAGCTGCAATAAGAAAAAATATAAGCTAGTAAGAAATATAAAAATATAAGCTATATTTGTGTATAGAAATAAAAAAATATATATAAATAAATATAAATAGAAAGATATATAAATAATATATAGCTAAATATACAAATAAATACTTCGCAAAAATGAATCACATGAAACTACCATCATATTACCTGTGCATACGCAAATGGAAATAAACGTATTCGTTCAATTAATTCATTTAACCTATAGCTTTATCGAGATGTTGTTGAACAACATTGAAAATTTCATCCACTGTTCCCTCAGACGGAATCTGTAAAATAGCATTTTATGCTGCAAATTTTATATTTTGAACATTTTCTCTTTATACAAACAGTTAATATTTATACCTGAAATACTCTTAAATGTTGTCCTTACAAAGCGTTCTTTTGAATTCCACATAATTCATTTTTACCCACTGATAGTCTGTATACTGTTTAATTTCTTACTTAATAGTCAAAAAAGCTAATAAAGTTTTTAATGCTTCAATGCAACCGTTGTAATACAATTTACAAAATTACGACCTTGGAGTGGAGAATAGAAAAAATTTAAAAAGGTTGAGAAAATTAATTGTGTAATTATACACAAAGAAATAACTTCAAATAATCGATTTTTCAAGTCAGTAAGGCTTTAAAATTCAATTAACACTTTCTCGAATCGGAAAATTTTATTTGAAATTGATATAACAATAACTATTAAGAAGGTGATAATACCGAAAAAGGCTATGCAGAGCGCTTAAAAAAACCTTACCTTTACCAACTTTCCTTGCTTCTCGTAATAATCGACAACCGGGCTGGTTGCAGTTATGTAGGTATGAAGTCGCTTCTTGATCGTGTCAATGTTATCATCCGCACGTCCACTAGAGCAATGGAAACAGGAAGGTTATTCAGAAAATCACGAAATAATCCCAGCGCAAGTTAGGCCTCCCTCTAACGATTCATAAATCCTCATTTCATCGAGAAAATTGGATAAAAAAGAAACCTTGTTTCCGCTCTATGCAAGCAACGCTTGACCAGCGTATCTTCACTGACATCAAAAAACAATACCAATTTAGCTGACTGAATCTGAAATTGATATTTTAGGTTAAAGGTTCTGGACAGAAAAACTTATTTAAGCATTGCCAATGTTCCTTCCAACCTTCAACCTTAAACAACTTGAATGTTTCTACGAAACCAAGTTTCAATTACAAAAAGCTCGAAATACCGCTACTTATAAAATATATTCATAGAATTTCTCAATTGAATCTGTTCGTTGAAAAGGCCGTACTTCCTTCCGGGGAATGTATTTTATCATTTTTTCGAAAATTAGCCGTTACAAACAGAAACAAATTCCTATTGCTGTAAAAGAAAGTCATTAACTTCATTTTCGAATTGTTCGCCTTGCTCTACTGCTCGTGGATAACCATCGATCAAGAAACCTTTGGAACCTTTTTCCACCGCTTGAATCATGGCTTCTTTAACTAAATCTAGTACTATCTCCTGAATGAAAAACGAATTTAATAGTGATTATATCAACAAGTGGTACCTAGGATAGGACATGCACTTCTACATGTATTATATATATGAAGGAGTTACAATTTATAAATTTTATAGGAACGAAAAAATATTCACCAGTGGAACAAGTTCTCCATTTTCCATTATCTTATTGAGTTCTGATCCACGTGGTGATCCTGATTTCACTTCAGCACGCAGCAAGTCACCCGAGCTGAGATGTGTTAAGCCATACTTTTTTACGATTTTATCACACTGTGTTCCCTTGCCAGATCCAGGACCACCTGAAACCAAAAACATCTTAGGAACATCCAACAATCTGCCACTAAGCTTCTAGAAGCAATAAAACATGATGTTTAAAACTTTCGAAATTTGATATTTCACCGTGCTACCAAATTACTTCTATTTAGCGATACATTTGAGTGCTTACGCATTTTTTATGTGATTTACCTTCATTCGTCTATAACTTAAAGCAAGATATGAAAACAAACGTATCATTTAATCTAACTTCAAGCTTTTTTCAATAACTTCTCAATTTTTCTCAAAAATACTTCACTTTAACTTACCAACGATAAAAAAGATTGGAACATTGGCATTTTTCAGCGGTGTGAGATCAATATTTTTGCGTTCAATTGGAGCCTGAAATACCAAATAGCATTAAACAACAATTATAATACTAAATTTAACCTTTTTTTTTATGCTCCTGCCGTTCTGAGATTATTTTAGGAAAATATTAATTCATTTGCTAAAGCAAACAAAAAAAAAACGAACCATTTAAACAGGTATGAGGATTGGCTTGAAATCTTTCCACTCTATACTTTATCGAATCGTACAACTCCACTCTGTTCAACGTTACTCTTTGAACAGTGAAAGTGAAAATGTTTAAGATGATCGGTTGGTTGACTGATAGATAGAAATATCAACGAAGACTCAATTCACCTCACTTTCTTCTACTTCACCACAATGTTCAAGCTTTGTATGTCTGTCTGGTTCTACTAACCTGCAAAACAACAACAAACTAATCAAGAAGAAAAAAAAAAGAAAACACTGATTTCGAGAACGTGGAAACCTTTAATATAACATATATTTTCAGTTGCAGCAAATAGAAAACAGAATTAAATTTAATTGAAATTTATAAACAAAGCTATACGAGAAATTTCCAGACATTATCAGTGGAAATGATAAAGATCAAAAAGAAATAGAATTAAAAAAAATTTAGCAATAGAAGATGCAAGAGAGAGAAGAGTAAGAGAAGATGCACAGAAAGAAAAGACAACAATATAAATTTTAACAAAATTTTAGAAATTATATCTACCAAATGCAACTCTTCTCTTCTCACATACAATACATTTGATCGAAAAATTACAATTACTGGACAGATACCAGGAATAAAGGGAAGAGAGAGAGAGAAAGAGAGAGAGAATTGACTATTCGGAATTGATTGATAATTAATTGCTTATTGCAAAAAAAAAAGATGACTGTTTGATTTCTATACATTATTTTCGGAACTGATACACTTGCTGTATAAATTTATTCTAAAAAAATTATTCGAGAGAGAAGAGAAGAGAGAGAGAGAGAGAGATAAGAGGAATGAGGAAAGAGAACAAATAGATTACGAATTCTATCATGAATGAAAGTTTTTCTCTTTCTTTTCTTAATATCTCTAATTTCCTTCTTTGTCTAACAATTGAGAGAGCAGAAATTCTACTCTATTTGACAATTAACAATTCATTAAATTATCACTGTCCTTTATTATTTCTCATAGTTTAATTTAAAAACGAAAGCATAGTTGAAAAGGGAGAAGAGAAGAATGAAAGGAAGCAACTATCAGTATTATCACAATATTAATTTTGATTTTTCTTCCTTAAAAAAACGAATATTCACATTCACATAGTCTTAGCAGTACATATAAGTATAACAGAGAGAGGGAGAGAGAGAGGGAGAGAGAAATGTATATAATTATGCAATTTTCAAAATAATATTTATTATCGGAGAAAAAAAAACATGACATATGTAAAATGAATCATTTTCTAACAACAAGTTGAATACTTTTCTCGATATTCCTATTAAAATTTTTAATGAAATCACGATAGATTAAATCAGCTCCTTTAATTAATGGTAACAATAAATAGATTGTAATAATAATTTTAATTGACCAATACGCAGTCCAGCACTTTAGATAATGATGAAAAAATACATCCAACATTGCCAGCCAACCAAAAACAATCCAATATCTGAATATTCCCATTACAAATATCGTCAAAAAAAAGGATTAGAATACGGAATTTTATACCTCACGAAATATGATCAGCCGTAAATTTCTAGAACTAATGAATTTTTGAATTTTTAGGAAAACTTTTTTTTAAATTCTTTTTTTTTCTTAAATGTCATGTCTAAGTTATATTTGTTTGAAATCATAGTAGTAATGGAGGATCAGATGCATCAATCAATTATCAACGATCAGTGCGACTGATCCATTTGATCAACCAATGTCTCTACCTATACCTATCACCGTAAACAATTCGGAATACCTGAACTTTCTAGCAAGTAATTTTGTCGTAATGCATATTACTGCATTCGAATATGGTGAATTTCGAATGCAATAACATCCACTATGGTAAGATCGTCGGCAACCTACTGACCGATTTAATCACATAAAGTAATTTATCTGTTATGCCTATGACCTTCGATGCTTTAAGATTATAATGTCCTCATAAATTCTGCTAATTCTAAACACTTAGCGATAGGACAATTTTTATCAAAAATTGACTAGTTGTTGATAAATGTAAAGTTATTTACCTAAGCCAACTTCTACATGCATTAAGGCCACGACTTTCATAAGTAACATATGTTTTAAACATGGGATATCCAATGCCCTGAAAAGTTGATAAGTGAAACAGGGAAAGAGAGAGAGAGAGAGAGAGGGAAAAAAAAGCAAAATTTTACTACAACAATCAAATATACCATAATATAATATATAAGTTTCGCTAGATCTCCACTTAGAATGTAAAAAAAAAATGCTCCAGTTAATATATAAAATATGATCAATCGTGAAATGCCCAGTTTTTTCTCCAAAAATGTCCAGCTGAAATCAATTTTGTTAAAATTTTAAAAGGAATTATTATCATCTTTCATAACTTTTTCGCTTTCTCAAAATTGCAAACGTTCTGAGATTTATGTAAAAACCTTCTAATATGTTTTAATTTGTTTAACAAACAAACGAAGGAAAACAGTGAGATAAGTGCATGTTCAATTAATCACTCATTATCTGACGGATTTTTATTAGTGTCTAAGCAACATAAAATATAAAAATCATGAAATTTCAAAATTATATCTATCAAACAGTTAGCATATATTCCTTTTTAAAAAAATATTTAAATTCAATAACAATATTTCCTACCATTGATTGCACCATATGTTATCGCCGTCATAGAGATAATTGATTACGATCGTATGAACATTTTCAGGCGTTAAATCCCACCAATATTGCACCAAAGTATCGCTTACTTTACGTCCAACAATCATGTTTTTCATTGCAAAAACTGAATCTTTTTTGCAAAAAAACAAGCACAATATGAATTACACGATTTTCAAACAAAAATTGAAATGATTTGATTTTTCATAATCATAAATCGTTATGAATTGTTTGATTGTTTAACACATTAAATTTCCGAAATTACAGGTTATATAACTGATATAGCTATGCATACAGGTTTTTTCCTATTTAGTGCTTAAAACATGAATTAAAATAATTTGTAATATTGTAATTAAGTTATTGCTGTATTTTGAGACATTTTAAATAAACTAGAAAAATAAGCCAAAGTCTATATTAATTAGCCTGCAGCAATTAGTCATCATATTCTACAAACGAAAAAGCCTCATTTAATCGTATGGTAGTAGAAAAACTAAAACCAAAACTATTCCAGTTTATTCCTCATCAACTTTTCAACTTGTGCCAACTTATAAATTCATATTTCTATAGGAAATGTGCAGAAAAAATGGATTTTCCTAAAATCTTTTCCACGTATTTAACTATAAAAAACATCACATTCTATTTTGTAGAAATTTTCCTTTGCTAGTAAAAAGAGCTATTACAGAAACATTCCGAAATTTCAAATTTCAGCTGTTTTGATGCAAAAACAAGATGAAATTTTCATACATGAAAGGTCAGAACAGTAGTCGGAACTGAGTGAAGTTGTCCGTTGGCTGCACATAGGCTAAAAATAAATGCATTTTTAGGCATCAAAAATGAAATGAAAAATAAATAAGATCATTTCAAGATACCTCATACGTTTCATAGTAAATAATTCTAATAAGATTCACAAGAAATGAAGCTTAACCAGATCCTGTCGAAAAGAGATTAAATAAGACGAATGTGAAACTTTCTGGTAAGCGGAAAACTAATCAAGCCTTTTTGTTACGAAAGCACAGCCTAATTAAGTCAATTCAAACACGAAAACTGAAAAAAAATTTTTGTGAATAAAAATAAGAAATTAATAAAACATAATTATAAAGAATTAAAAAAATATTCTAAAGTAATAGTTTGTTGTATTTTGTATATAATTGTTCTCTAAAATTCAATATCAAGAATAAAATACTACCAAAAAAATATAATACATTTAGGAAAGACTTTAATTAAACAAAAAAAACTTACGCTGGTAGAAGTGTTAGGTGTTACACCCTGTAGCATCGTATCTGGTGATACTGATCGTCTGTAAGGACTGATGGAATTTGTAGTAGATGTCGATTTACTTCCATGGCTTATTTCCTCATCTAAGCTTCTTCTATCCATTTCAACAGCTGTCTTCAGTATTTCATCAGAATCAAGAGATGGTAGTGCCCGGTGATGCTGAATATGTTGCAAATTCTCAGGTAATGTTTTATCATGATTTCCTCCACTGGTTGTAATTGCTGATTCTTTCTTCCATATCCTTCCATGTACGCCAGCATACTTTTTAGCCACTAACTTCTACAAACTATTCTACCGATCAATACCATACCATATTAGCATTGTAAATGAATAGCATCATATCGGAGTATTAACTCTACCAAAGCATTTATTCCTCTTCCCATAAATGATTAACTTCTTTCTTTCTTCTCAAAAATTTCCACAAGTAAAAATAACTTCCCTCAAACCTTAAAACATAGGCAATAAACTTCTCACAACGATATTGTCAATTCAATTTCATTTCTTTTTTATTCATTAAAAAATTTACACCTTTAATGCCTCCATCTTTTAATCATTAATCTAGTACCAAAACTCTGCCGCTCACACAACCGCCACCAATCAAATGAATTGGATAAATTAATTAGCAAAGCAAACTTTTTTGATATTTTATGGAAAATTTGAAGAGTAAAATTTTACTTTCCACAACAAGAGAATGTTACATATGCTTTACTGGCTAAACAATTAATACAAAATGCAAATCCAAGAGAGAAAAAGTATGAGTAAAAAATTATTAGCTCTGTCGTTAGGTAGCAGCAGCCGCTATCCTTATTTTTTATTATCTGTCAACAAGCTATGATATTAAAATCATCAAATCATCTGTTTAATCTCTTCCATCAATCGAGAATCTAGTCATGTAGGGTGTTAAAGGATGACAGCAAACTAAAAAATTATCTTATTTGTTAATATTGTTCAAACCGTTGCTATTTTTGCAATACGATTAAAATTCCATCAACTTATTGCATCAGGTAACTAAAATAAAAAAAAATAAAAATCTCCCTAAAATTTCCCAAATGTTGTCGCTAAATTTTTTATACTTCAATTTTAATAACTTTAAATTATGTTCAGACATAGAAGATAGATGTATAACACATCGAAACATGTCAATACACAAGCATCTATCGAGGAGTGCAAATAGCCAGTTGTATAAATAAGGAAATTATTAATACTTTAATAATAAGCTTTCAATCGCAGAATACAATCGAGAGCTTCGCATATATCAAACAAAATTCAAGAAAATTAAACTTCATATTTTGCAATGTTTTCATAATATTCCGTATATTGAGCTACTTTTTTATTAGCTGTTTCAGCTATTCGATCTTCAAAACCATTTGAACGATTTACTCCATCCCATCGGTAACCTGGTGCAATGTTGTAACGATTCGGTGGCCAACTTCCCTTGTATTTTGGATAGGCTTAAAAAAGAACAGTAATCATTTCATAGTGCTATAATGAAAATTTAAAATTAAGGGAACAAAAGCTGAGATAAAACAGTGAACAAATGCGTTCATAAGATACAAATATATTTTTGAGTAGCTGAAAATAACGTTTAGAAGTGACACATTTCAGAATAAAACCAATATTCAGAATAAAACAAATTTTATTTGGGGATCTAGAATGGAAATTAATATAACAACCGGATGGTTCCCGAAAAAGTTAAATTCACAATTCATAACTCCTACCGGTTCCACTTTTTATTTCTGCATTTTCTTTCTTCTTTTTCACATATTTATACATCGGATCTTTCTCGTGCAATTGCTGAAAAATAATTTCATTATTCGAAACTGTTCACTCACGCACAATATACCTAATTGATATTTGATGTTTTTTTTCTTCGCTTTGCTTTTAATCAGTTACGACAAAAAAACAAATAGAGTAATGTCGGAAAATCGGAAAGTAACTTTATGTTGCTTATGTTACCCCTAACGTAAGCAACATAAAGTTATGTACTATTATTACGATATAATAATGAAAGATGGAAATGGTTCTCATTTCACATTACTGTTATTCTACTGTGTATCTCAAAATCTCTAATATCTGAAACGGGTACAACACTCCATTCTTACATGAAGAATTAGACTGTAGTGTACTAAAAAAAGAAAATCGTGAAGCCATGTGATACATCATATAACCACTAAAAAATACCTTTTTCAAGTGTTCATTCATCATCTTATCATCAGCATGACGTGCGAAATCTTCTTGCGCCACACGAGCCATTTCATTCAATTTTTCAGTTCGCTAAAACAAAACTTTTTGAAATTTAAATGAAAACTGATTAAAATTACGTTTTACAATATTCATAATCATGTTCGCGTGTTATAAGAGAAAATTATATATATATAACGCAAACCTCTTCTAACTGTCGCAAGCCTTTATTCCAATTTTTATACTTTTCTTCTAATTCTTGCTGCTTTTTAGCTTCACGTTCCTTCCTTTCACGATCTTCTTTTGTTTCACGTCCTTTACCAGTTAATTTTGGACGACGAACAACTGCCACATTTTCACCAGTGTGTCCATCCCAACTTTTAAGCAACTTCAAATAGCAATTATTTAATGATTGAGGACTGGAATTCAACTTCTACTAAATATCTTGAAACGAAATAAAAAACTGAAATAAAAGAAGCAATAAATGTTTCTTATCTGCCAATAATCCTCACTCACTTTCTAAACAAGTTGCACGCGGTAATTAAACAAAATCTTCAAATTTTCAAAACTTCTTACTTTTTTTTCATCTTCCTGAAGTTGTTTCATTTCTTCTCGATGCGATTCTAGTGTTCTAAGACCACCACTTTTTCCAACAATCGGTTTAGTATTACCATTACTTGCTTGGTAACGTTTACTGCGATGTGAATCTCTACTATCATCAGAAGAATCCCTTCGCCTATGATGACCTGGAATTGATGGCTCTCGTTTTTCGTACAAATATAGTGAAAGTTAAACTGCAAAGTCAATTTTCAGTCAAACAACATAAAAGCGGGCTATCAAAGCAACCTGGTAGATCGTAAATTTTTGATTGTCTCAAGACTAGGCAAGTGTTAGAAACTGAACGGAGAACAACTGCACCTTTTCCAAAGCTATTAACATATGCAGAGAAAGTTGTACTCGCAGTATAAGAGCACTAAAACTAATAAAATTTCTAGCCTGAGGTGTTTAAGTCCATTTCCCTAATAGTAGTAATAAATCGAGCTCCATCTGAATGAAGTGTGAATTAGCAAATTTACTAACAGCTAAGTAAAATTCCTACTACACAGTTTCATATAAGATAAGGGAATTGGACGGACAAATAACGAAGTCATCCTCATAAATTATGAATCAACAGTTACCTTCGTGGCGTCTATGATGCCGACTATAACTTTCACCTTTTCCACTGTGCCTTCGTTTTCTGTTTTTGTCATATGATTCATGTCGACCAGAGTCGGCACTATCACTTCTCCTCTGTTTTTGATGTGCGTAATCTCCAAATTTTTTTCCACGGTTTGAAATTCCAGCATAATCATCATGTCTACGTGGAGGAGAAAGATCAGAGTCGGAATTATTTGTCGGTTTTCTACGTCTTGGAGGTGAAGCATCCGAATCATCGTCCTTAGAACTTCGTCTTGTACAATTCATTGACTTTCTTGGTGGCGAAAGATCTGAGTCCAGTGGCTCATCTTTAATTCTACAACGTGACTGCGGAACATCTAAGTCAGTGTTATTTGTTGATTTTTTTCGTTTCGACAACGAATGATTCTTATTGTTATCTGGATTTCGTCGCGGTGGTGATGTGTCCGAGTCGAGTGGTTCATCCTTTATTTTACGAATTGGAAAGGAAACATTTGAGACGGCAGTAGTCTGCTTCACATTTTTTTGAGAATTCTTATTTATAACTGGTGCATTTTCCCATACTTTCGAACTGGTAGTCGGAAGAGATATTTCATCTGGTGCATCTGAAATTTGATTTATAAAAATATATTTTCCTAGCATTAATTCATCAGTAATTCATAATTTAAGGCAGTTAACAAATTAATGGCTGAATGTTTTTGATATTCTATCGAAAAAATGCATTATCTGTTGAGTTTCGCGGATATCAAGATGCAATATATCATCATCAAGTAAAATGAACAGGAAACAATTTAAACATGTAATGGAAATCATTGTTTTGAGACATAATGTAATGTAGTCTATCATTGCCAATTCCAATATCATCATCAACATCAGCAAAAAGCAAACCGTTTTCATCGGATGAAGAATCATGTCGTTCCCGGCACGCATTTGTTTCAGCTGAAAAATCAAAAATTCATTCTGAGGAAATATGCCTGAATAACTTTTCTGAATGAATAACACAAGCAATTTTATACAAACCTGAAAATGAATCAAATAAACAATGTAAAAGCTATGAGAAAATAAACAATTACTTTTCAGCTCGACAGCTTCAAATGCTGCAGGCTTGAATTTCGGTGTTGAATGTAGTGCTTTCACTTTTTCCAATATTTCAATCTTAAAATAATGAATGGCATGGTTTAATAATGTTACATACTAAATTTTCCTTGTGATTTACAACGTAGAAAGGGATTTACATTTTCGTCATGTTAAACGGAATTAGTAACATAATACCAACTGTTCACGACTGAAGAATTTTTAAAAGTCCTTCACATTTACAAATATGTTCAATTTACGCGTAAAGTTTCTCAAATAATTCAAAAATAGAACCCTACTCTTGAATTACTTAGGATAGCTAAAACGCCGCATCAAACGTAGGCAGAAAAACCTTATTTTAGCAATAATCTGCAAATTAAAACTAACATCTTTGCCACTCTCGTCATCTGATGAAGTCTGCTCGGTGCATGGTGCTACATTAACGAAAGCATCGTTTTCATGAATTTTCAACCTGAAAATTATTTTGCACGTATTTTATCGAATAAATCTTATTCTAACTGTATAAAATTAAGTCAAAAGATTACATAAGGACTCCTGTTGATAAGTTCGGAAAAAATATCATAAATTCCGCACACTTTCAATAGTTCCAGCAAGTAATTCTGGTTTTGTGAATTATAATTTACAATTAAATCATTTCGTCGTAATTAAGGGAAATATTTAAAGTGTTGCAAACACTGGGGAGATTTGCAAAAATTTCCAATACAATTAATCTTATCCCTAAGATTCCTATCTGAAGATAGAGTATTACAAACCCAGTTCCACTCTTCTTTTTTTTACGCTTTTTCTTTAATTGCTTGTCATCTTTGCTAAGGTATTTTTTCAGATATTCATCTCGTGCTTTCTTTGCAGCATCATCCATCATTTTTTTCTGAAATTTCTAGGTTCACAAAGGTGCTTAGAGGAAAACTAGCAATACTATATGTACAACAAAAAATGAAATTCAGTAATATATCATGATTTATGGAAAAATAAAAAAATAGATAATGGAAATCCAAAAATGCATAAGACCTTTAAGTTCATTTCATAAACCACATATATTTAAAAAATTTTATACCATTATCAGAATTACATCCCAGTAAAATTGAACAGATACTTTAACAATCATCAAAGAGGACAAATGAACCAACAAACTGCAATAATTCTTATTAAATGTATTATTAACACAGTGATTTATGCCTTAATCAAACAGATTATCACCATTCATACCTGTCTACCCTAACTACTTAATTTTTTTGTGTTTACATTTGTTATAAGTTGCAAGAACTAATTAGTTCATCTTTGTTTTAGATAGTGAAATGTATTAACATTTGCAGTGATTTTTAATATTAAAACAATATGTTCACTGGACGACAACAGTATGGCAAATGACAGTCCGAGCAGTTCTGACATTATGCTCAACCTGAATTGCTGCTCTTCAACAGTATAAAAAGACAAAGGACTAACATGAGCCAATAATAAGCGATTCCAAATTAATAAATCAACCTAAGAAGTTCGCAATCACAAGATGAAATATTACATGTGCAAAGATAAAGTCGGCAAAAGCACGTTCCGGAGCGATATGAGGAAAAAGCGGTTTATTATCCGGATTAATTTGGATGCGAAGAGATGCTGAAAAAGAAATTTTCAATTAAATGAGTTTGGAACACTATTAGGAAACAATGAGAACAGGAAACTTTGGAAAAATACAACTGAGTAGACATAATTTGCCGAACAACAAATTCAACTCAATTAATGAATGCAGAAATAGAGAACTGAAAAACAGCTTATATTTACTAATCAGCCTATGAAATAAACAAACCTGCCAGGACAAAACAACCAACTGTCGATACAAAACCAGAGAGGAATGAGTTGAACGGAAACGTGCCAATAAGAAGGCAGTAAACAAACCTGCAAATACATTACTCAAATGAATGCATTTGTGAAACAAAACGGGATGATAACGAAAAAGGTAAACTGCCGCAAAAACACGTATACATGTAGAAATAAAAGAAGGCATGAGATAGTCTCTAAATCTTATAAGTAGGGTTATGCATAGTGGCGTTTGCTACCAAAGATTTTGAACAAAAGTACTGAAATTCACAACTCTTTACTTGAAATGAGACAACCGAACTTTGAAATCATATGAGAATTAGGTTCAATTCTAGCCCAAGCGTTATATTGATCTTCCTGAGTGCTCAACAAATGGTCAACCTTTGAACAAGTACATTCTAACTTATTTACGTTTAAATCAAATTTACTGGTAACTGGTGAATTTTCTTTAACAGTTAAAGAAATGCCTTTATTTACCGAAAACTACATTTTCGATGCATATATGAGACTTCACTTTTCTCGGCAATCGCAATGCCTTCACTGTCGAGGAATTTTTCGGTAGAGAATATGAAACGTCGCTACTTGTAAAACAAATAAATTTAACAGAAGTGACATTTACTTACTGAATAACACCAGTGAGGAAGACGTAGAACATGTAGGCGTCGATAAGTTTTAGCTTTTTCGGCGTTGTTCGCTGGTAGTCATCGAACAAACTGCGCAATACTGTCAGCAATCTCATTGCCAATCACTGAAATTAACATCGACAAGAATTTAAAAGACTCTAACCTTTCAACTATTCAGTTAGCTACTATTGTCCTTTTGTTCTTGAAGGCATTGCTATTTCCTTCCGGACCACAGTAAACTTTCGGAATGAATATTTGATGATGCCAGTTTGTTAAATAAAAGTTAAACATCCCCCTCCCCCATAAGATGATATTGCAAAGGAGATAATCTGCTTAACTAACGATCAAAGGTTACGTTTGATGCCCCCCAATGTGGTCAAATCTCATTTCATTCATTTTTTTTTTAATATCATAGAAACTTTTTATGTAATTTTAATATTACTTAACAGATCTATTCGCAGAGAAATCAACAGAAAATAACGCTATGCTTGAAGGGAAAGAGTGATGATTCATGAAGCAAAGAAAGTGAAACATCAATTTAGTCCCATAAATAAAAAGCACGTACGAACAGAGACAAGCAATATCCCTACCCATTCTTCATCTACATCACCTCCGCCAAATTTCACACACGCCATCTCAAACTCACATCCCTGCGCACGACAAGGGTATTTCCTGGACGGACGCGCACTGTCAATAGAGATGAATGACTTCCGCTGCTGCATCGTACGTTGGAAGTGTTTGGTGGGTTTACGTGTCTGTGATTTTCAATCTCTCAAGTTTCAGAGTTACAAGGTTCAAATTACCGCTCGCAAACTGTTTCGATCTTAGCGATACCTTGAAATTTTATTAGGAAAATTCAGAAATTAACAAATTACAGATTTAGTAAATCGACATATCTTTGCAAATACGTGTGTATTTTTTCAGACATACTTTTTTAGGTTTAGGAAATAATTGAAGAAGCACCAACATGAAGGTAATTATTGTAGTCCTGCTTGTCCTGATGCAGACTTATGTTCTGCATTCAAATCATCATGAACACAATCATGACGCCGAAGCACCACACTTCAAATACAGTCGTGAAGCTAATGAAAAAGTAATTTTTTTAATTGGAATTTCCGTCCAATTTATAGATCAAATTCTCATTATATCTTTTTAAAAATTCTTTTGTTTTACAATCAATTTAATATTCATTTATGTATTATTACTTTGTGCTTGGTTCCTTGATATTTAATTGTTCGTATGACATAATTGAAATATAAAAGATTAAGATGAAAAATTCAATTCTGTATTTTTAGCTTAACAATCGTGAACATTCCCATCATGATAATGATGACGATGATCATCATCACCATGAACATTTGGAAGACCATCTCCACACGCATGACAAGCGTCATTTTGATGAAAAGGGACATCATCATGCACATGTCTTCGAAGTTTGTATCTTGTCGCCTTTAAGTATCTTGCCCAGTTTTAGAATGCGGATATGAATTTGCATACTCTGAATTGAATTATATGGTATGTGGCAGAGGATGTGCATATAATCCATTGGTAATAAATAAGTTTGGATCAAATTTGAATGCTAGATTTCATTCTGAAACATTTTTTTTGTTGTTTCTATATTTAAAATGTTGATTTTTTTTGTAGAAACAGTGAAAAATTCCATTGTTTTGGATTTTTATTTGCATGAATATTTTTCTAGGAGGATGGTCACCAACAACATATTAAATCAAATCAGAATTACAAGCCATATGATCCGAATGGGTAAGTTTTTTCTAATCATCAGTACTAAACATGTTCTCCCTCCTCAATATTTGTGCTTTAATCCAGTTATGCCATTATACTAGATATTGTAGTTAGTGTGGTAATATTGGGGAATGAGTTTTCAAGTAATACACCTTGCTATAGCATATTAATAATATGAGCTCTTGCGGAATGTTGGTATAATATAATATAGGAATTCAAATCTTTGATGGAAAAAATTGTCCGACTTTAACTGATTTCAAAGCCAGTTTTAAATGCTCTGCTTGTTTCAAAGAATTTTTCTGTTAAGCAAAGCTGTTTTCTTCCAGGATTTTGTCTTTCATGAATGATTTCCAAACACGAATTTGGGTGTACAGCATTGGTTCGACACTACTGATCAGCTTTATGCCATTCTTTTTACTGTCGCTAATACCTTTGCAGGTGAAGGATTATTGTATGTTGAATTTCGGTGGTTAAGTTATGCCTATGAGTTCATTTGAATGCCTGTGGAAAGCTTGTATTAAGTTCTTTTCTGTTACAAAATCATCAGGCTTCTAAGGTTTGAGCAGCCTATGAAAGTTTTGTTTAAAAAGCTGTTACAAAATGAAATTCAGTTAATGATCGGTAAATATATCTCCTCATATATCTATCAGACCAATAATTCGATTTGAGGCGAACACTGCAGAAAATGGACCAATGCTAAAAGTCCTTTTGAGTTTTGGTGCTGGCGGTTTGTTGGGTGATGCATTCCTTCATCTGATTCCACATTCACAACCTTCTCATGATAATGGTCATGAACACTCACATTCCCATTCGCATGGTGCTTCCGGACATTCACATGGGCCACATGACATGACTGTTGGAAGTTATGTTCTGGCTGGTAAGGATCGTTTTTCTCTGAATTAATTTTCAATTGACTTTTCTTTATGTTTTCGTCATAAAATCTTTCTGGTCTTTAGTGCGAAAGATTACAAAAGAAACGTCTAAAAAATACTGTTAAATCGAATTTAAACTTGCAAAAAAGATCATATTTCCAGGGATATTAACATTTCTAACAGTAGAGAAGCTTGTACGGATTTTACAAAGTAAAAAGATGATGATTCATTCTCATTCACACGGTAATGACATGTCTTCGGATGGTAAAAAGAACAAAAGACGAGGTGAAGGTAGCAAGGCTAGAAAACAAAAGAAATCGGATGTTTCATCAACGGAAGAAGTATGTGTTGTATTTGTATAGCATTTTTAATACTTTGTTTCAATGAATATTGGAACTGTCCTACTAAGGAAAGCTTTATCGTTCCGGTTCTGGAGAAGCTTCCAGTATAATCAGTATATTGTAGAGTTTGCACAGTTGTTCCGATGGAGAGAACAAGCATCTGATTACAAAAACTAACGATGAAACAGGATTTAAAGTGGCGGCATATTTGAATATGGCTGCAGATTTTTCTCATAATTTTACGGATGGTTTAGCAATTGGTGCGTCCTTTCTCACCAGTACCACAGTTGGTGTTGTAACAATGATTACTGTGCTCGTACACGAGATACCACACGAGATTGGAGATTTTGCTATACTTGTTCAGTCTGGTTTTACCAAGAAGAAGGTTGTATTTTTTTTGTTGTAATTATTTTTACTGTTGAATCTTAATAATGTTGGAATAAACATCATTTTGGAGTCACTGATCAGTTTTGTGGGTTGCAAAATATAGACTTAATGTTACGTTTAGTTTGGTGAAGTTATTCAGCTGATTGGTGTTTTAGCAGTATGGCGTTTATTGTTTGATGTTTTATACTGTAAAATAGGCTTTTTCTTATGTTTTAGTATTATAGGCTATGTTTGTTCAACTTCTGACAGCTTTGGGTGCTCTTACTGGTTGTGTTTTAGCATTATATTCAGCAAATGGAAAATTGTCCGATGCAGGTTCTTCAAGTTGGGTAGGTGACTCGATCTTGGCATTTCATTAGTACTTCCTAAAAATTCAATGATAATCTTCGTGTTTTCATACCTATAGCTTAATAAAAGGTAGATTTAATAGAAAGAAATTAGTGGTACTTTCAATGTATCATATTCAATTTCATACATGTAGCTGTGTCACGTAGCGTTGTGTTAATCATGCAGTCCTTGTGATCGTTCTTTATAGAAGGATCGATTGAGTTAGCTAAAGTTGCGTTTTTCAACTCAACACGAAAAAGTTTTATCACTAATCAATCTTGGCAAGTTCACATTTAGATCAATAATTTATTTTTAAGTTTAGACTATCTCGATTTTCAGATATTACCTTTCACCGCTGGTGGATTTATCTACATTGCCACTGTAACAGTTATTCCGGAACTACTTGAAAACACCTCCACTTGGCAAAGCATCAAGGAAGTAATAGCTTTGTTAACGGGAATAATGCTGATGTTTCTCATTGCTATTTATGAATGAAGTAGTAAATGAAAATGGTGTTTATAATGGTTGTTGTTCACAAAAGTCTCTTCTACATATTTATGAAGTTGTTTATTTATTTATTACATGCGTTTACGTTAAGAAGCCATATATCTTTTTCCTTGTCATTTTCTTTTGTATTGTTTATGATTGTGCATATTTCATTTGAAATTTCTCTTCAAATCCAGTATCGCCATGTTGCTCTTTAAAGATGGGATTATCAAAGTTAGGTGGGAAATGCTTTCTAGAATTCAGGGCGGTTTTACTTGCAGTGGATACTGATCGGAAAAGAAATGACGATTTATTAAATGGTGTCTACTATATGTAGTTTTAAATCTGATTAAGTTAAGATTTTGTAGTGAACTCGAAATATTAATAAAGCTAAATAAATAGTTTCAAATTTTTGCAAATTGTTGGTTTGAAATGCATGAAAAGAAGCCTAAATTCAGCGCTGTAATGTTTCGCAATGTTTCGACGTACGATTTTTAAGCCTCCGTAAGGGATAATGGGTTGTAGTTAGGTATTGAATTTGGATCTTTGGAAAACGAGGAGGATGTAAAGCTTTTTGTTTATGTTTTTTTGTGTGCTTTAATTATCTGATCGTTTTTCCATATATAGCGTTTTTCAATATCATTTTTTTTTTTAGATTTAAATTGTGTAAATCTGAATGGATGCCTTTTTGAATCGACCAAAAAGTCAGAATAATGCTTCGCCGATATTTGTCGAGATTCCTTGGGTTGAAAAATAGTATGTTCTTATTCTAAAGTATAAGATTACTAAATTCCTGTGCAGAAGTTTGGAGATCCGGCTGCTTTTTCTTCATTCATTTTTCTTTACATTTCTCATTTGTCGCCTGTTTGCTTCTTATGATTTATCCGATTCAAAATACCTTTGAATTTTTTGACTTATACAACTTGCTTATTTCAGTCGTCCACGGAAGGTTGAGGAGGTGGCATTTCAAAATGAAGTTGTGTCAGTGCTGAAAAAAGTACTGGAAGGAGCTGATGTAAGCTGTTCTCATAATTCACAAATTTTTTATATATTACACTTTTTTTCCTTGATACATATAATTTACCATTGTAATAAGATTTTATGCACATATGTTACTGTTTCATACTTTTCAGTTACCGAATTTGCTATTTTATGGACCACCAGGAACAGGTAAAACATCGGCAGCTATTGCATTATGCCGTCAATTATTCCGTAATATGGACACATATCGTGACAGAGTTATGGAAATGAATGCATCCGATGAACGAGGCATTAATATCGTCCGCAACAAAGTCTGTTTTGCTTCATTTTTATAATTTTGATTTTAGTCAGTTGCTCTGTATGCGTTAATATAAATCATTTTTTTGAATTATAAACAAAATTCACTTTCCGTGATGCTCTTTCATTTCTCCTTGCATGGCACACTTGACATAGTTGGTCAGACATATTGGTGTGTATAATTTGCTGACCATTGTGCCAAATCTCTTTGTAAATACTCATAGCTTATAGTTAATTGGTTATAGATTTATTTTCAATTTTAATTTTTAGATAAAAGAATTTGCTCGACGAGCTGTTTCATCACACTTGCCGGACGGAAGTCCCGTTGTGGGATTAAAGGTTTTTTCTTTTTTTTAATACACTTTTTTAATTTCAAATGTTACAGGTGGTTTATCTTCTAAGCGTGGAGAAAATGGAATCCTATCTATCTCTCAATTTGTTATCAAACTTTTCATAAGAAGTGAAGTATCGGGTTTAGCACAATTCAGTCTTAGAATTGAATTTTGACATGATTCATCATGAAGGTTTATATGTCTTTTTCACTCTTTTAAGAATACGTGATAGGTATTTGTGCTATGATGGGAGACATAATTCAAAGCCGCCTGATCTGTTATAGTTTTCATAGTTTTTTCGTAATTGTTTACGAGTGTTTAATAAATCCTGCGGTTAGGTGGTTATCTTGGATGAAGCAGATGCAATGACTACTCCTGCTCAAGCAGCTTTACGACGAACAATGGAAAAGGAATCGCGCACCACTCGTTTTTTCCTTATTTGTAATTACATCACACGAATAATAGATCCGCTCACTTCCCGTTGTGCCAAATTTCGTTTCAAGTCAATTTCATCGGAAAGTCAGAGAAAAAGGTTGGCAAAATTTTGCGTTTTCTGTGTCATAAACATATTTCTATCATTTTATGATCTTCCAAAATCATTACATTCACATATGTAGCACTACTAAGATTGACATAAGACGTCGAATTTTGAGATACTTTTAATTTCATTCAACTATTATGTAATTAATTCTCGAATGTGATGTTATTATTTTATTATGAATTTAGTAAGTGGATGACTGGGAGATCAGATGTCGTGTTTATTTAAATAGTTTTGATTTTCGCATTCAGCTTGTATGAATGATGATAATATAGATCACATCTATATTGTATGAATTAGCAATATTCAGACTTGAATGGATTTGCCAGAATGAGAATGTTGAGTTTGATCCGTTGGCTATTGATGAATTAATCGAGTTATGTGATGGTGATATGCGAAAGAGTGTTACCGCATTGCAGGTAAAATTATTGTGTTTTGATGTTCAAGGAATACAATACAATCCTTTGAGTCTTAGTCAAGAGAAAATGAGCCTTCGAATGAGGAGGGAGATATCGAATAAATGAGTTATTTTGAATTAAACTAATTAAAATTTGATTTCAGAAGTTTCATCTTCTAAGTTTCAATTTAAAGATACGTTTTCTGATTGCAGACAATATCATCGTGTCATAAAAAATTAGTTCCCACCGATGTACGACAATTTCTTGGAGCTATACCGGATGATGTAATAGAACAGTTCCTGGATGCATGCAGATCTTCTGATCATAACAAGTTGTATGAATATGTGGAAAGTATCAGGCGCGAAGGCCATGGAGTTTATCAGTTGTTGAAGCAATTTTTCTCCGTATACTTACACCTAGAGGATCTTGACGACTTGAACAAGGCTAAGATATGCGAAAAAATTGGATTAAGTTTTATTTCTCTTTCTTTTCTTACCATCATCAATTAGTCATAATTTAGCAGTTGAATAGTAGAACAGCTTTCATTTAACAGATTACTGTCATACCACTCCGTGCATGACCATTGATGATACAATCGGCCGCTGTGTTTAACCTAACCTTGGACAAGTTTTTTAAAAAAAATTCTTTTCAGGTAGTTGTTAGACAGTCTATCCATTTACTAAGGTATTAATTACTCTTTAGGAGTGTGAAATGCGTATTCTGGATGGCGCAAATGAATTCCTACAATTATTGGATTTTGGGACAGTTGTAATGCAGCAGTTCACCGTTTCAGTTTAAAATATCATGTCTTTTGTTGTACGATTTCACGAATTATTCGCTTTCACAAAGAGAAAGAGCAGCGATTTATGTGCTAAGTGCACATAAATCGCTGCTCTTATCATTCGTTCACTTAATCCATTTGCATTTATCTTAATGTTAATCTCCGTTATAGATTTCAATTGTTTGTCGTTAACTATTATAAAGCTTTTGAAATCAATCAAGAGTTATGAAGTTTGATCTCTCAAAGATACTTTGCAATATTGTTAATTTCAATATCATAACGAAAAAACGAGCAAAACGTTGTCTTTGTTTTTCTTATCTTTTTTATTAAGTTTTAACATCGTAACAGAGTACTAATGCACAACACATTTTTTATTAATCTGTTACAGATAAATCAGTTATATACACATTGCAGTTACGAAATAAATGATGAATTAACATTTGAAGGAGGTATAAAACATGTCGTTTTCTTTTTTATTTTTTCGATCTTTATATTCAGTGGAGTGAAACGAAATTTAAAAATATGTTAAGGGTTTTAGGTTCAACATTCTTCAATTAGAAACCCTAAAAAAATCCCATATCGCTTCCGAAGGTTTCATCATTTACAACAGTTATCAAAAATAATAACTTTTCTATTGCAAAGATTGCGATTTTTGTGAACTGATTTTTACAAAGCATGCTTTGTTTCAAACGGTAACTTCATTGGAAATATTTATTATTCCAGAAATTTGGTTAAATTTCAAGTGAAACCTGATGGGATTGTTTGCCGCTGTCTAGTAATCATCGCATCTTCAACACTGAAACAATTAGAAAATGCTTTCTAGGGTAACGGTAAATTTCATTAGCAGTAGGAAGAAAATGAGTTGGGGATTTTATAACCTTTTCCTAATACTATTCAATAATATGAAAATGTTTTAACGTTGACTAATAAAGTTCAACATTTCCAGATTGGGTAAACACGACTAAATTATACTATTTGAGGTCTAATATCTTTTACTGCTAAATGTAGTAGGAATTCAGATTTTTCGGATTTGCATCAAAATTTGGTTGAAGAAACATGAGACTTCATTTTTAATCTTTTAAATTTATCAAGCAAGAGTAAGAACCTAGTTAGAACAGATGTTGGAAAAATCATGCCATCAATGCTGTCACCACTAGGACTTTTCGGAGTGGTGCAGAGATCGATCGATGAACGTCCACTACTGTTGTTATGATTGGTTCGATTCTTGCTACCTTGATATTTCTTTTGACGTGCTCTCGAATTCTGTAACTTATCGTTTCTTAGGATGATCGAGTGATAGTAATATCTTATCATAGGGCTAAAAAAAGTACGAGAAGTGAAAGAAGGATTTGAAATAAATTTTAATGTTAATAATTTATCCATCAATAACAATAGGAAAGTAGTTCATAAATGATTTACCTGAAACCAAACTTGTGTAACACGTTTACTCAAACCAGTCATTGTAGCAATTCGTTCTAAATCAGCACCATCTGGATTACTATCAATTTGAAAATGTGTTTGTAAAACGGCTAACTGTTCGTCCGCAAATGTTGTTCGTATACGTTTTGTTTTTGTTTTTTGTTGTCCTAAAATTATTTTTATTGTCCTAAAATTAAAACAATCAATAGAATTTATAGAAATTTTATTTATCCAAAATTTGTTTCCTTTTTTTGAAAGAGAAACAAAATACAATTAATTAAAATTAATTAATTATACCACATTCTCCTTCAATTAATTCCATATAATGTTGCTTGCAAAGTAAGCGACAATCTTGCAATGCAAATTCCTCGCCTGTACTTAACTGTCGTTTGCACTGATTGCATGCAAAGCATGCAAGATGATAGACAAAATTTCGAGCTCGTCTTACCCAATCAGTTGAATGAATTAAACGCTGGCACGATGAACATTTTGCGCCAAATTGTCTAAAATAATTTTTATAATTAATTTAAATAAGAAAGAATTTGAGTTTTGTTTTGTCAGAATTTTATTTGTCAAATTTTTTTAACGATAAAAACAAAGTACAATTAATAATGAAATTTATTAAAATCAATCAATTGGTTATACCACTTCATCCTTCTCTTAATAAACAACCTTTTTCTGTGGAATTGTTGAATAATATTTCAGTTAATAAACTTTAATTATTTTAAATTGCTAGATGTCCAAAATACACCTATCAAATGTATGCTGTCACTTTTTTTTGATAATGTAAAACGTAAATGAGAATTTTAATTAGACTAATTAACACTTTTAATTATGAATAGAGTGCAATCTACAAATAAATTACGACAGAATATTTCCCATTACTCGACAGGTAATTAATGAAAATCTCAATAAATTTATTACAGTTGTACATCGGTTTGAAATAATTATCTGAAAAACACAAAAATTGAAGACATAGCAAAAAATTTCATTGGTTAATCGTACATATCAGAGGCAATAATCAGGTACTTAATTGTCAGAAACGATAATCGAATACTTAATGATATACGGTACGGATATTTGAATATACTGTAACTTTGTAGAATTAAAGTACAAGATTAGCATTAGCTATTGATGCTAAGTGTAGCATAGAACGATGATGAAAGAAGAGTTTTAGCAATGCATGTAAGCTGATTGCCTAGATGATATTTGCTATTCAAATTTTTAAAACTAAATTGTCAATATTTGAAAAAATGATTTCAAAAACTTCTAAATTAAATTGAATGTAAAAATTATTCTAATGACAAAATACTTAACTATGCGTGGATACTAAAATCACTTTAATTTTGCATGGAATTTAAAAAATTGGAATTATTTAAAGCATAAACTTTGCCTAATTTTTCGAAAAGTTTTGCTATAAACAATGTTAATATAATGGAATGTATTTTTTCGAAATTTTTGAGAAATTGCTAACTTCAAATGGTAATTGCTTTAAATGCAAATTTTATTTTAGCACAATGCTATGACTCAGTTTTCTTCGTATCGTTCAAAATGAAAATTTTTAGATAAAATTTAAAATTTGATTTACAGTTACTACTGGATGAGATGATGGAGAGGAGGAGGAAGAAGGGGAAATGTTATAGTTGACAATTAATAATAAGCTTATTACATCATTGTAATCTTTGGTTTCTATTCCTATCCCGGTCGATTTGAGAGAAATGATCGGGCAGATGTCCTATAAGTAATCCAGATTTATACATTTTACTGCTGCTGCTACTACTAGGACTAAGACTAATACTTAAATCTGATCGGACAGCGATCAATAAAAGTGAAACGGTAAATAACCTTGTCCAGTCATGCATGTTATTTATTTGTTGACAAATTTATCAATATCATTTATCTGTTAAGGAAAATGAGTGAACGTATGAAATGAAAAGTAAAAAGTAAGAAAAAAAAAGTAAGTGAAAAGTAAGAAATAACGAGAAATCAGGGTGATCTTATTCGAGAAATAAAAACAAAACGATTTTAACGAAATTACGATAAATAAAGAGCAACTGAAAAGTTAATTCGTCTAAGTGTAATATTTAGATTTAAAGAAAAAAAAAAGTTTTTTAATTTTAAGAATTAATTGATTTTTCACTAATTTGATATCTGTTTTGTTTTTGTCTAAAGTATCTGTTAAAGATAATTGAACACAAAAAAAAACGAAATACAAAAAAATTTATTAGTGTTATATGAAGAGAAACATATGATTTTAAAATCACTAAATGTTTTGACTAAAAAATATCAAAATTTTTTTCTTCAATTACTTTTAAGAACATAACAATTTGATATTCTAAAGAAAATACAAATTTAATCGTTTTCGGTGATTATTAAGTAAGGAAAGAGAATTTGATTTTTTTTTATTAGTCAAATTATCAACAATAAATAAAGGCAAAAATAGATTAATATCACTCTAAATGTTGTTTGATTTCGATCCAATTATATTACAATTAAGAAATTTACAATTTTAAAATACTCAAATGTTAAATTTACTACATTAATAGCAATAACAACAGCAGCAACAAAATCATTTCCAATATTTTAAAGATATAATAACTGCAACAGTAATAGTGCATCGGCAACAACAACAACTATAACTACGATAGAAACAAACAATAACTACTACAGTAACAAGCAGCAGCAGCAGCAACAACAACAACAACAACAACAGCAACAACAACAACAACAACAACAACAACAACAACAACAACAACAACAACAACAACAACAACAACAGCAACAACAATAACAACAACAACAACAACGGCAATAACAACAACAACAACGGCAACAACAACAACAACAACGGCAACAACAGCAATGGCAGCGGCAATAACAATAACAACAATAACAACAACAACAACAACAACGACAACGGCAACAACAACAACAACAACAACAACAACAACAACAGCGATAACACCAGCAGCAATAACAAAATCTTTTCTGCTAATTTAAAGATTTATTTAAATGAATAACAGTAAGCAATATAATTGGGAAGGAAAAAAGAAATGAAATGACCAACCTATCATAGCATTGTACGCAAAAGAAATTATTGTCTTTAACAAAACACGACGAGTATTGCTCCAACAATACCGAACACTGCGAACACTTCAAGCAATTTACATGCCAAAATTGTGAATTAGCAGTTAGCAATGTTCGATCGAAAATAAATTCTGAACAGAACGAACATATTTCCATTTTGAACTAAAATTAACTTCCATTAATCTCTTTTGCTTTTTATTATTATTAATTAAATTTAAAATAATCATATTTTTACTTTGCACTAAGTAAAATTTGATAATTTTGGGAATTTACGCTGATTATTTACATTTTTGAGTCGAATTTTTTATTTTGAAAGTTTTAAATTTACGCATAAGTAATTTGTGACGAAAAAAAAACTGGAGAGGGTGTTAAGCTTTGTATTTAGCAGCGTTATAAATAAATTAAATTTGAAATTTTAACAAATAATTATGATAACAGTTAATTGGTATGTTGTGGTTTGAAGTAACGACATGAACATATTTTCTATTCCAAACGGTGCAGTTTATTGAGTGCTAGTAATTTTGTAATTAATGTTGGAAGTTATATCAAATTATTTCTTGTGCTATTTAGGCATTCACATTTTTTTCAAATTTAGTTTTTGAATTAATACGATCATCGAAGAGTGCTAGCCCAATTAGTAATTTGTCCTAATTAGTAGCTAAAATTTACTTGAATTCACATTCGAATTAATGTTATTCATTTAATTTTACCAAAAACAGATATCATTATTGTATTACGAATGAATAAGATCAATTTCTCCAGTGCTTCTCCAGGTGATTAATTAATTTAAGCTTAGTTTTAACACTGTTAGCTACTCTTCTATTCGGTTTAGCCACAGTTAATCATCCTCTCTACAATTTCAATTTACTTAACAAACCATTAAATTTAACTGATTTTTTTAAACAAAAAAAAAGATATTGAAAATTTTGAAAAAAATATTTCAATAAGATGTAGTTAAATGTAGAAAACAAACAAACAAATAATACTTTATGCATAGTTTAAATTAATTTGTAACAAAATTTTTTACCCGAACAGTCAGTTACTAAGATTTCACTTTTTAAATTTAACCCTCTACACCTTCGTGTCTATGCATAAAAGGCATATAAATTATTAATGATTTTTGCTTTTAATTAAAAAAATGGAAAAATTTTTAATGCATGAAAAAAAGTTAAATAATAATCAAATCCAACTGATTGAATGAAAGAAAAAAGAAATAGACCGATAAAGCGAAGAAGAAGAATAAAAGGAAACCTTTGAAATTTGTTGTGAAAAATTCGATTCATTAGTTGTTGCCATTGAACAATTGCAATTACTACTACTACTACAACAACAATTAGCGCTATCAGTTTCATTGCTACCGTTATTATTAACTCTATTCGTAGTAATAATCATCGTTTTATTTGTTTGATCCGTTTGTAATGAAGCTGTTGTTAATGTTCCGACAATTGCGTAAATATTTTTTTTTGCATTTTGTAACGATAATATTTGTTGTTGCTGTCGTTGTTGTTGTTGTTGTTGTTGTTGTTGACAATGATGATAACAATGATTATTGTTAGCATTTAAATCATTTTTTCTTTCACTGTTTGTTTTAGCTATTGCAGAAATTGTTTGTGATGTTACGGATGATGTTAAATTAAGTGATAAGTTTGATATTTCTTTGCGATCGAGTAATGCGGTTGAAGTGTTGCTATAACTGGGAAATTCATTTATATTACATGTTGTTGTTGTTCGATCAACTGATATCAGTGTATCAGTATTATTGATAAATGATAATGTACATGCTGGAAAATTACTATTTTCTGCAATTCTCGATGTATCATTAATATCACAAACTACTGATACAACATTATTAGCGATAGTTGTAGTAGTAGTTGTTGTTGTAGTAGTAGAAGTAGTAGTAGTAATATTAAAATTAATCGATTTCTCGTACAATCGACGTTGAATTTCCATTGCTGTTAAAGAATACGTGCGTAATACGTGTGATTTGTTTTTATTGATCGTAAACTAGCTATTTTTCCTGCCTTAATACATTAGCAAACAATTTTAATATAATAGTAACAACAATATCAACAATGATTAAAGCGACAATAATGATCAACGATAGCAAATAATTAATAATAATTAATAA
>JABVXW010000490.1:0-34306 GCA_013365375.1 Litomosoides brasiliensis | reverse complement strand
TGTGTGTGTGTGTGTGTGTGTGTGTGTGTGTGTGTGTGTGTGTGTGTGTGTGTGTGCGTGTGTGTGTGTTATCATCAGCATGAATCCCTGATTATCACTAAGATTAGTTTTATACTTACTACTTTAACGATACTTTTTAATAAGACCAATTAAGCTTTAATCATACTACTTGTTTTTTTTTAATTAATATGTGTAGCTGATAGGCTAACGATAAGGTTACATTATCAACAGATTTGTCTGTTTTCATTGCACTCCTTCTAGCGGAAAAAGTTTTGAAAAAAAATTTAGTTTAAATTAAGATTTTTTTCCCATATTTTACAAAAATTTCAAAAGTTCGATCTAACAAGAGTAGTGCAAAATGCTAGTCGATCAACAGCGTTCATTTTGTTATAATAAAAGTTTTGTTATAAAAAGCAAGTAATTCAGCACATTGAATTACTTCTCAGTACTGAATGATTTATTTCATTTGATATCAAATTTGGAAATAAAAATTTCAGTGCTTCAAAATGAGCAAATGGATGTTCGACATAATTTTATCAAAAAAAAACTTACTTCAAGTGCACTTTCAATTATGTCGTATTTTTAAAATTTATAAAATAAGTGAAATCATAGAAAATATCAAATATTTGACAAAATTTTGCTATTGCAAATTTAAAACAATTATTGTAAGCCAGTTAAAAGCGGAAAATTGCGTAAATTTGCGTGATTGTTACCAGGAGCATTTACGCTTACGCATATAAAAATGAAAGTATCACCACTTTGTGAAGTGCATGCATTACACATTTCTTGTAATTCTCAAACAGATAATATATTGATTTACGATCTATTAAAATTTTTGAACTAATGAAAGAAGTGTTAGATGAAAATAGTACGAACAGCTAATACACTGCCGGATAAGTGAATTACGAGAGCTTTATACGTGGAATAAATAAATTGAAGGATGACGTAATGCACTCGATGATCTACACAATTACAGTTACTGCAGGGGTTATGCTGATAGATTGCTGTGTTTTTTAATTCTGATGAAATATAATAAAATGTAATTTTAAATTTAATATGTTTAAAATTTTAATGCATTACTTTTACTCAGCAATTTTTCTCATTTTTATTATTTTTGTTAAATTTACGACAGTATAACACTGACTCATTCATTCATTTTAAAGTTTTTTGTTTGCTTGAAAAAAATTCCATTGCTAAACACAATTTATGTGCCGACTGATTAAACTAACTGGCAGAAGTGAGGAAAAAAAAGAAAAGTTGAAAAATACAGTATGATATTAGTATAATTTATTAGTATGATATTTTATGAATCAACGAAAAACTTTTGCATTGTTTAATTAAAAACATATAGTTTGCTATTCGTAAACATATATGACATCGCTACCACCCAATCGCTAAAGGAAATGGTATTTTTAGGGTATTTAAAATGGATTTTTAAAACCTTTTTTTTTGTTTATCAAAATGCTTCTGAAAATGAAAATTAAAATAAAATCATTGAGCAACGGATACGTATGAAAATGAAAAAATGCAGAAAAAAATAAATTAAATTAATTAATTAAAAATTTTGACCTAATTTATGACGCCTGTTTTATTATGGTGAAATTTTTTCAGTTCGTCGTAATTTTGAATAAATTAATTGTTTCAATAACTTGTATGAAAATTAATTGTATGAAAATTTTTGTCTCAGCTAAAAGTTATTGAGTGCAATAATTTTATTTATTCATTTATTATTTGTAAATGATAGCAACTAGTTATAAAAGTTTTATTCATTTTTTGTTATTGCTAAAAAGAAAGCAAAATTTAAAAAAGGAAAAATATATTTTTTTTATTAAAATTAAAATTTTTTTTGCGCCTATATTATTATGATTTAATTCGAAATATTTTTTTTTGCTTTTAATAGCAGCTATCCTTTTACCACAGCTATTTCACATAAAAGAAATATTTTAAAATAATGCAGCAGACAGTATACCTGTATTGATATTACAGAATTCTATTGATATTTAATATTAGAAAATATGTTCTGTGTAATTCCGATATGTTGCTGTTGTTAGCTTCAAATCAAATTTATCATTGCAAGTTAATTATATAATTCAGCTAAATATGCATATATCGAGAAGTGTTAAATTGTATGATCTAAAATGGAACAAACAAATTGAAAAAGCATCAAATAGGACGATGGCAACAGCTGTTATGGCTTAATTAGCAATAATATGTCTATCTATTCGAATACCAATTAATACAAATTGCTCAACGATGACGATAATTTCACATCTTAAAAGAACTTAATTCTCTTTCTCTCATAATTTCTAATATTTGAAATTTAAAATTTTGAAGAAACATGCATGTTATCATTACATTACAATGTCAGCATTTTATTTTAAAAATTGCAAAAATTACAAATTTTTCTGAAACGCATTCAAAGCCTAAATTTGACAAAATGTATGATAAAATGTGGCAGTAAAAAATTTTCAATTAGAAATGACAGTAAGTCATTAACAAGTAATAATAGATTTCATTCGTAGAACAAAAGGGCAGTGATTTTTTTCTCTTTTTTAATTTTTTCTTTCATCTATTCGCCTTTTTCCTGTTGTAAAAAGGTCAAAATGGATATTGTTGCAGAAGTTTTAATGAAATTTCCGCAGGAGATGTAACTTTCAATAAAAGAACAAAAAAAAATTGAATTTATTGAAATATTACATTCATAATCAAAAAAAAATTACACCGATAACCACTGCAATGCCCTTCTTTTAAATGAAAATGAAATTAATCATTAAGATATCAGTACAATCAACAGGTTGCCTTCTTTTCATTTATCAATTGGATAAAGGGATAGAGGGCGGAAAAAAGGTGCAGATATTCCACAGGTCACACTAAGTTTTCCTTTATTTCACGGTACTCTTTTTCTTGGTGCGCAAATATTTTATTCAAATAAATGACATATTTTTGTAGGAAAAATTCAAATTTATTGAAAACGGAATGCGTGAAATAAAGATTTATGCAAAAATCATCGGTGCGCCATATTATGAAATTAGATATCTTAATATCCCGGTGCCGTTCGTGGTGGTGGACAATGATCGCATGAACCGGATGATCCACGTTCGCCCTGCGGTCCGGTTGTTCCATCGATGCCTGGCTTGCCAGGTGCTCCATCTCTTCCTACATCTCCCTGTGTTCCCGGCTGTCCATCTTGTCCAGGATTTCCTCTTCCTCCAGGTGGCCCTTGTAGTCCAGGTGGACCAGGTGGTCCAGGTGGACCTGGAGGACCTGGTGGTTGGGGTCTTTCGATGACAGTTCCAGGCGGTCCTGGTGGTCCTTTTGGACCTGGTTGACCTGGTGCTCCACTTTGTCCTGCTGGACCCGGTGGTCCTGGTGGTCCTCTATTGCCACCATCTGCATCCTTTCCTGGAGCACCAGGTCTACCGCTTGGACCCTTTGGTCCTGGATTTCCTGGTGGACCAGCTGGTGCGTCAGGACAATCGAAGCACCAATCCTGTATTACATTGTATAGTAATTTCCTTTACTTCCGCATTAATTTGGCAAAAAAATTCAAAAAAATTCTTACAATATGTGGTTGCGCGGGTGGTATCTGAGGCCCATCCGGTCCGTCTCTACCTGGCGGTCCGCTTTCACCATCTCTGCCATCACTTCCATCTGGTCCAGGTAGACCGGGTGGTCCTGGCGGTGACACTCCACATCCACAACAACCACCACCAGGTGCCGACGGCGCTCCTCCTACTCCACTAAAACCTGTCACAACGCTACTGCTGACCCCAGCTCCACCACGTATGCTCTCACCGCTTGAAAAGCTGTCGTAACCGGCTTGCCTGCGGCTTCGCACTTCACCGTTTACTTGTGAGAGTACCTTTAAAAAATTATTTTGAGATCTTTTGTTGTCTCTTTAAATTCTCCACAACTACCAGGTAATTCACTCAACTATTTCCTCTTCTTTAAGAGAAAAGAAGCACAAAAATTACTACGAAATAATTTAAATTATCGTTTTAATTTTTTAAATTAAGTTTCCATTGATCCTTAATTTTTCATCTCCTTCTTTTAATAAATAAAAATCAATAGTTTAAATAACATGTACCAATTTATTATCGAAATTCGATTAAACCTAATTTATATCTCAATTATCAAGTTATATTTTGATTGAAAATGAATAAATTTTAGGATAGCAAAGAGGAGGAGGAAAAGTGTTGTGCAGTGGATGAATGCTTTTTTCAGGAGAAATATGCAAATGTAGAAGAATTAGGAAGAGATGAAAAACGATATGAAGTGATTGCTGTAATTGTATGATATAATTTGATGTTGGAATTAGTAAACTTTCTACGATTATAACTAATGCTAAAGTTTTGCATTTGAATTAAGCAAACAGGTTCTTTTGTACTTTTTGAAAAATACTAAATTACTAAATACTAAAAACTAAAATACTAAATTAAAATACTAAATTACTTTTTTTTCTTCTAGACCTATTCAGTCAATTTCTCCTCCTCAACTATTTTTCAATTTACAGGTAGATGAACAAATTTTTTGGCAAATTTATAGCACTTTTAATCAGTAATATTAATTGTTATCAATTTTGTAAAAAAAAAAACAAAACAAAACAAAACAAATTTCAGTTTAACGCATTGTTGCTATCGGAAGGATATATTGAAATTTAAAAAAAAATGGAAATTTAGTACTGCACGAATTGTCTACGAATAATAGCAATGTAGAAGTTATTGCACTGAACAATGAGGGAAAAAAAATTCGTATTAAATAAAAGAAATGGAAGAGTTTTGAAAATCTTTAGAATTCCTAATTACTATAATAAAATTTTTAATAACAAAGTAGAATTGCCCCTTTCTTCATCTGTCATTATTTTCAACTGTAATTTCAAGCACTTTTCTTATCTTTGTAATTAAATCGAAAATTAATACTTTTTTTTAATTTCAAAACTAATGTTTTTGCGAGAAACTTTTTAGGATGAATTATTTTAGCTAATTCAATAGAACTAAAATTTAAAATTTAAACTTACAGATAAAAGCATAGTTAATTGTAACTTAGTGACATTATTATCTGCTCAGTGAAAAATTTGAAAATTTTTGAACACAAAAAAAAATTAAAACAAAAGTATACCTTTTTGTCTTTGTCAATATCTAATTATCCTAGCATTACATCTAATTTATGGAAGTAATCAGCAAATTATTTAGCATTCATTTTACTTGCTAATTAGATTGTCCCTTTCATTACTGCTAAAGAATGAAATAAATTTTGATCCGTGTGAATTTTATTTCCTTAATGTTTATAAAATGGTAGTAGGAAAAAGGGGCTTTTAAAGTTAATTGGATTAAATATAATTTAAATTTAATACCCAAAAATAAATCAATCATTGATAGAATTTGAAGGTAATTAATATTTACATTTACAAGTGTTTGCTAATAGCTATTCATAAATTTTCATCTTATTTATTCTCACTAAAATATAATTTTGAAATGTTTAAAACTTCTCCATCTCTTCCATCTTTAACTTATACAACCACAAGTGGTACTCATAAGATATTGCAATGACAATACCTATAAACCTGTATATTATCTTTCCTTGCAAAAATATTGCAGTCCGTTGATCTAAAATAATCAAAAAAAAAAGAAAACTTTTTTTTGCCTTTCTTTTGTTGAGTTAGAATTTTAATTATTTCTTTCACTTTTCGATTTAAGCAGACAAAAGAGAACCTCAAAAAAATTTTTTTATTTTCCTTTCTTTCAATTTTCCTATTGAATTAAATCCATCTTTTTCATTCAATTTAAATATTAAAAAAAACAAATTATTTTTCGTAACGAAGAGAAGAACAGAAAATGAGAGGAGAGAGGGAAAGAAAGACAAAGACAGAGAAAGAGAGAGAGAGAGAGAGAGGGAGGTGAAATGAAAATGCAATGGCTACAAATGATGGAAATAAAATAATAAAAAGATATGAAATTTGAAGTAAAAATAGTACCCTAAAACTGTAACGAAAAAATTTCGGTACAATTAAAAGGAAATAATTGAAAGCAATGAATGTTTAGCGAAACAATTTAAGGCAGAAAATACGCAATTTACGACAGCTTGAAAATTAAAATGCGCGAAGAAATTTTAACAATTTTACCTTGAAGAAAATGAAATATTTAATGTAAAATTGAACTTTCAAACTCTCCTTTTTTTCCACTTCCATTACCAAACTCATTGTAATTATGAAATTTTAAATTCATTTTATTTTCAGTTACAATCCATCACATCACAGATTTACGCTCAAGCAATTACCATATATTAATGCAAATTCCAATTGTTAAATTGGAAATTTTAAATTGCAAATTCCAACTGCTAACATAACATCACTGTGATCCTTCATGTTAATTGTGGAAATTTTTCATCGAAAATTTCACTCAAATCAAGCAAATATTGTACAGTATGAAATCGTGAAGTTTTTGAATAATTTCTTAATTTTTTCAAATTTCAATTTTCAAACAGTTCAAATTATTTGACATTAACTTGGTAGTTTTATAAACTTTAACAAAATTACCTATTACTACTGCATTCGTTTTGAATTAAGAAACAAACATACAAATTAATTACTAGAAGATGTAATGTTCTAAGAACAAAAAAAAAAAAGAAAAGAAGCTTTTTCCGTGTGAAGAAGTAAACTTTGCTTGAATTCAATCATTGAAAAAACCAAAAAAAAAAAGAAAAACGAAACGAAGTACTCACTCTCTTCATTTTCTTTGTATGAACTTCCACAAGAAAGTTTTAAATTACTGAAATTCATAAATTATTCTGTCCAACAGTATTTCACTTCTTGTCATTTCTTTCTTTTCTTTCAATTAATTGCCATTTCTTCATTTTTTTGGAACAAGAAATTTCAGACAGAAAAAAGAAGAAAAAGAAAAAGGAATGAACAGAAAAAAAAGGAATGTTGGAATGAACTATGTTTCCTGTTTAAAAATTTCCAGTTTCAACCGCTAGAAAAGGAATGACAAATAAAGAGAGAGAGAGAGAGAGAAAGAAGAAGTAAAATTTATTAATGATGATAATAATGTTGGTAATGACGGTTTGGTACCTCTGATCGCATTATATGAAACAATGTAAAATTTACCCCATTACTCAAGGATTTTTTTTTGTCGTCTTGCTACTGTGCTCAATAAATTTCGAATAAAATAAGGTGAAATGAGTAAGGTATTAAAAATCTTTTTTGTATTTCCAACTTGAAGGCCAAAAAAAAAATAAAGAAGAAAAAAAGGAAAGAAAGAAAGAAAGAAAATGAGAGAGGGAATCGAACACAGAGAGAGAGAGAGAGAGAGAGACAGGCACAGAGGAAAAGAAAACGGATTAAATTGCATAAAAAGTTAAATATTATCCAATTTAATCCGTTATAGATGGCAAAAATCTTTTTCTTTTTCTAATGGTTTATACCATTTATGAGTAAGATATATTGAGATACAGCAAATTAGAGATATTGAATTTGGTGGAATAAATTGTTTGAAATTTTGATTACGATCATGAAAATGGTACGGTAAAACTTAAAGGTTAAAGAAAGGTATGAGTAGTTAACCTTGAGGATGTGTTATTTGTGATGTATTTCATTTGTACTGCATGTACAATGTATTTTATTTATTTGTATTACATATGCATATATATATGTGTATCCAACCTTTAATCTTGTCTATTAATTTAATTAAAAAGTTTCTCTTGTCTAATTTAATAAAACATTTTAAGAATTTAATTATTATATTTGCTAAAATTAGAAATTAAAAAGTGTCTTCATTCGCTTTAAAACCCTTTTTCACATTTCTATCTCTTTTTTTTCCTCTTTTACAATACGAAAATTCATTTACAGTAGGAAAATTTGCTGCATTAATGTTTCTTTTATTTGATCAATTATTATATAAAAATGAGTTTTAAAAATAATGCTATTTTTAAAAAGAAAAAAAAGAGAATACAGTGAGTTCACCTAATTAAACTTAACTTTGTTTAATTAACTTGTCTAACCTGTGTTCGGGTTACTTCACGCCAAATATTAGTTGAACGTGATTTGCAAAAATCCACTTCACTTTGCATAACAGACTGTACGTGTTGGAGATAATTGTAGAACATCGGTACGGAAAGTGCGCATATAAATGAAGCGATGGTTGATAATGCTACACCGTAAAATGCAACCCTTCGGAGATTTTCCGCTTCTTGCTGCCGTTTTTTATAATTTGATACATCGTCGTCTGGGTGAGGCCTCATCACTGCAAACATTCTTTCAATTCATTTTTATTTGCTCCTTTTATTACAATAAAATTTAGACAGTACTGTACCTCTTTCTCTCTCTCTCTCTCTCTCTCTCTCTCTCTCCTCGTATTTTTACCTAAACGCATAATAATAATTAGAAAGACAAAAAGTATAATTTCAGTATAAAAGCTATTGCATACATAATGACGAATAATTTCTACGTGCAATAATCCACATTCAAATTTGAAATAATTAAATCAAAACTAGCTCGATGAGAGAGATAGAGAGAGAGAGAGAGAAAAAGATACGGATGTCAGATATGATGATGTACGTACACGCAGATTTATATATTTTATGTTAACTTACAATGAAATTTACACAAATGAGAATTAACATGCGATGATCGTTAGTGATGTTCTGCTTTGAAAGGCATCTGTAGAAGTTTGTATAATTCTAACGGATATATCAGCAGATATCAGTGATAAAATTAAAGCGAAACAATGAATATTTTAATTCTACCACAAATTTTACTACATTTGTAACTTCCATTCTATCACACGTCTTTTTCATTCTTTTCTTCCTGTGGAAATATTCTGCTGATCGTTGATAGATATGTGTATGGCTGTTAAGCACTTAAATTTAATAAGACTTTAGTCTTTCCACGATAAGGGAAAATAGGAAAAAGTTCCAGTTGACAACGTAATTTTCAGTTTTCGATGAAATTTCCTACAAAAAGCAAAAAGTAAAAGAAAAAAACGATGCATTAGACAATAATGTTATTAATTAGAATGAAAGGAAAAGGTAAAACATTGGGAATAGGAGATAAGTGATAAATTAAAATTATTAATTTACTATTTTTTAAAACTCTGAAGATATGATAAGAATTAAATTTGAGAGCTGGCAAGTAATTAGCACTCATACAATTCTATCAATTTCAAATAACAATTGAAAAAAAACTTTTTTTCTTTCAAAAAATAAGAAATTAAAGGCAAAAAAAAAGAAGAAAAGGAAAAATTGTCAAAGCGATCCCTCCTATTTGCTGAAATGTAGTAAAACGGTAAAGCAGAATGAATCGCATCAACCATGACATTATTCCATTTTCGTTCAACCTTTTGTATTTATATCAACGTTATGGCATTATTGAAGATTGGAAAAAAAGGGGGGGAGGAGGGAGGGAGAGGGCGGAAAGTGAAGATTGGAGGGAGGGGAAAAGGGGAAGGTACAAATGCGCCAATAGTTGGTAACATCAGATTCATCATCAATCCTCCTCTTCTTGCACCTTATTTTTTTCATCTTCTCACTCTTCCTCTTTTACAGCACTTAGTTTTCGTCAGTTCTCAACAGGTTCATCTTCTAACCGCTCTTATAGGAAAAACAAAAGGAAAGAAAAAAAGACTGAATCACTCATATTTTCATATATCCAAAGTTTTTTCTTCTTGTACAACTGCTACAACAACAACAACAACAACAACAACAACAAAGAGTAACGGTAAACAACAACAAACAAACAACAGCAACAATAGCAATAACACAACTACAATTACTACTACAACAACTAAAATTAATTTCCTCCTCTCACAGTTCTTATTTAACATTTCTTTGCTCTTTTACGCATCAAATTTTTTATTTAAATCAAAACGGATAGATTGATTGATGAAAGTAACGATAGTAATTGCAATGTCTATCGGCTCCTTCTTGTTGCAATTAGAAAAAGTAGTACAAAAGTAAGAAAAATGAAAAAAAAAGCCAAATTTTTACTTTCATATACTTTCTTCGTTCTAACTTTTGTTTTTTTTTGTTGAACTATTACACATTTTCTGCTCCCATCCGATACTTATTTTACTGTAATAATCAAGGAATTTTAAACAAAAGAACAGTTAATTAATTGATGAGGAAAACAGGATAGAAAATTTTAATTAAATTAAAGCTTTTTTTTTCTTTTATTGAATGCGTAAATTAAGTATTTGCCAGATTTGCTATTATGCTGTTTGATAAGTTGAATGGATCCGAATCGTATCCATCCCCCCCCCCTCCCCCCCCCTCCCACCTTTCTCTCCCATTCCTTTTCTTTTTTTGTGTGCTTAGGTCGGAAATGAATTCCACAAAAATTAGCAGATGAAATTTAAAAAAAAAAAAGGAGCGGAAGAGAAAAAGGGGCGTAGAAATGTTATCAATTTAAAAGTGTTCTACCATTTTGATATACTTCACAAATATATTCATTTTATAAAATGTGGTAAACAACGAATATTGTCTTTTGTTTATTTTGAAAAAGGAAAAGAAAAAAACGGAAAGATCTCCTCTCCCTCTCCTTCTTCCTCTCCCCGAAATAGAAGTGAGAAGGAAGGAGAATGAGTGTTGGAAATGTTCGTCGTAGTGCATGAAGCAATCTTATCTGATTGACAATCACACCTGGTTTCGAAGTTCTTCAACGCATTCAGTACCTCGTTAATTCAGTCCATAAAAAAGAAAACAGGAAAATAAGAATAGCGCCATAATTTGTTTATTTTAAAAGAAAAAAAAAATGTTACGAATAAAAATATCAAAAATATTTATCGCACAAGGAGAATTATTGAGCATTGGAAACTAAGAGTAATTCTTGTGGTTTCCGTCAATATAAAGTGTAATTTAATAATTAAATAAACTGCGTGATAATTTAAATAAATTTAATAAAGCCTGTAAATGTTTCTGTAGCATTAAAATAAGCTAAAATTTATTATTTTAATAAATTAATTTTATGCTTTGATGAAAAATTGAAAATTTGAGAAGTAAATTCATTCCATTCTTTCGTTTTTAAATAAAATTTAACATTGATATTACTTGTTAGACAAGATATTGGTGATGCATTTTATGCATTAGATTTTCTGAATTTAATTTTAAAATTTGTGAACATTAAATGGATTAGCGGAAAATTCAAATTACTTTTATGTGAAGTGTTTCAGCTACAGTTTACCGTACTTCTACGCTTATTATTTTATCTACGCAAATAGGGCAATTTGATTAATTAAAAAAAAAGTTTACCAAATTGTTGCGTTTGATTTGGTTTCATTTGAGTAGAAAAAAACAAATGGAACAGATATGAATGATAAATGAATGTACGAGAATTGAACATTTAATCGCACCGATCGCAACTTCTTCATTTTTGATAAATTTAATAAGAGGGACAATGAAGAACGGTTACATTTAAATGAATGATAATAGTTATCGTTGGCACTGATAAAGTGAAGATGAAGCTGTTAAATTAAACATTTCTATGAAAGAATAATAACAAATATCAAAACAGTCAGAAAGAAGTACGCAATGCAAAATGAATATTTAATAATAAATTACAAAATTCAAACTCAAATACTTTTTTATCACTCATTTTGTAATACTATTTCAATTTATTTATTATTTCTTCTTTTATATATTGCGCATGCTGAATGCAACAATACCAGTTATTCTTATTTTACAAATTATTTTCAAATATTTCAATTACTGCTGCTGCAGTAGAAAATATTAATTTTTTCTGGGAATTACAGCGAATGCAGTAGGTGGAACGGAATTATTAACTTTTTCAAAGAATGGAAGAATATTGGGTGTAGGTATTTTCTAAGCGCATTCAATTGAAAGTTATTGGAGAAGTAGAAGGGAAGCAGCCAAATAACAATTAGTGATAATACCGGCATGGTTGACTGCAAGGTAAAGTGCTACCTTAACAATGTTAAATTATTCTCAACTTTCAGTACAACTGGAAAAAAAATGTCGCTGCAACAGTCTAAACATGTTCACTGATAAGATTACAAAAACGATTTAATAAACAGTCCAGTTAAGACTAAACACAATTATTATTATTAATGAATAAGTAATATTATCATTACACACATTTGGTGATATGAATGGTAGAATAATTTAATCGCATAAGATTAATTAGAGAGATGCCAGAATTAAAGAAATATTTTGCGGTTAATTATTAACTTTAAGAAATTGAAATTGATAAAATAAGGATGATAAATTGTAAACTTTGATTAAATTTACTAATAATATTAAACTAACATCCCATAAAAATAAAAAAAGCCGTATTTTAAACTTTAATAAAAGGAAAAAATTGAGAGTTAACGATTAAAAGTAATTAGAAGAAAATTGCAGAGAATAAAGTTGATAGATCAAGGAAGTAGGAATGAAGTAGAAGGTGTCGTCGATCCACTGCAATGGATTTAATATCAGCAATTGATGGGAGAAATAATTTTGGTTGGAATGGCCGAAATGAACTGAGAAATCAGAAGGTTTAACGACTACTTTATAACGAATATTATCATTTCAATATTACTATTATTATCTTTTTTTTCCTTTTCATTTTAAGTTAACAATTCCTTCTTTCGTACTAAAGCACATTACCTTCTCTTCTTTTTCTTGCAAAATTTACTTTGAGATTATTTGAGATAAAAGTTATTTCATTCAAAACGTAATCGATTCACGTCAGATCATTCATTTCTCATTAGCAAACTTCTTGATAAGTTAATTTAATAAAATTTTATCATTTCTTTTATTTGTTAATTTCATATAACACAACATCATCATAATTTTCTCTTCTTTTTTCTTCTTAGTTCTTTTTCCTAAAAAGAGTCCGATATTTTACTTTTTTCGTTTCCTTCATATCTTTCAGTAAGTGTGAAAACTGGATTTGCAATGATATTGTGAGAACGCTTCGATAAATAACATATTTAGGGTTTGGTTCATTTTAATTTCACATATTTTAATTTCACGGTCATCTATACTATAAACTTTATGCGTAAATATATATATGCACACGCACACACTTATCCACAGCATTAGTAAGGTTCTAAAAAATAAATGATCAATTAAGTAGAAGTCAATTAGGATATTTTAATTTTCCACTTTCTCACGTAATTTTTTTACGCCTAAGCCTAAAATACTAAAATCTTATTGATCCATTTATACAGTTAATATTTTCACTTTCTCACAATTGAAAGAGAAGAAAAGTTGAAAAATGAGATCACCAATTTTAATAAACATTCATTAAGATGTTATGTGAAAATTGTCGTTCCAGCAATACGTCCGTCAAATAACAAAACCATCCCGTTGCGCCGCAAATTTATCACTTATCTGTCACAGTGAAATGAAATTTATTAAATTTTCCTTTTATTAAAGTTTTTTGATCAATAAAATCTTTTCACTCCTTAGCACTCAGTATTATTTAAGCTTAAAACTTTTTTTTAATTTCAATGTTATCATCAAAAATAAAATCTATGACAAGTATTAATTAATTAATTTTATTTATTCCAATTGTTATCTCAATTTAATGTAAGTGCAAAGTGACATTATTTCATAGCTGAAAAATGTTTTATTTAATTTAAATTTTTATACAATTATTATTGCAGTCTTACTTATTAAAATTACTGTTATGAATTCAGAATTTGTTAAATATTTTATGAATGTAAATTATCATAAATGTTATTAAACATAATGAAGCAATTCTTTTTTTGTATTTTTTTTTAAAAAAAAGAAGTGAGAAACGGTAATGTGAGAGTAATTTCTGAGTGAATTTTTGCATAACACAATTAATATATCCGTCACCACTTTTACACGAAGAAAAAATATAAAAGGCGTAGTTTAATAAATAAAATTGAAATGCCTCAGGCGATATAGATATTTGAAGTACGTACGGTTCACATTGTAAACTGTGTTTTTCCAAGTGCAAATGGTTAATTATAAGCAAATGCTTTGCTTAACAGTTTTTTCCTCCTCTTCCTCTTCCTCTATTATTTTTAAATTTTTAATTAAATTGTATAATTTTGTTTGGCTTAAAGATAATAAAGAAAAATGTATGCATAATACATAGAGATGTGTAGAGTGTGAAAGGAGGAAGAAATAAAATGAGTGGAACAAAAGGGAGGAGAAAAAGAGGACTGAAATATAATTAAGGAAATGATCTTTAGTGAAGGTGTCGAGAGATTAAATCCATACCTGTTGCTTTTTTAAACGTAACATTTGAAAAATATCGGCAGAAATTTCATTTGCATCACTAACTTTCCCTGTTCTCTTCATTCATTGTTTCTTAATGCTTTTCAGTACTGCATGCATGCATGCATGCGTGCTTCATGCATGTGAAATAGCAATTTTTATTGTTTAGTAGTATGTTAGCTATTTCAAATATTTTGTGATAATACTTCCTTTACTTTCATTGCTTGTAAATTTAATTAATTATTGAAGAATGCTTTCAACAAATCTTGAAAATACAAATTACAAAAGAATTTAAAGTGCAAGCATTACTTTTCATTCTGTTATAATATCAATCACTAAATGAGTTCATTCTTTATTTTATCTACAAATTTTATGAATAATTTAAAATCTATTAAAATGGCAAAAAAATGATGTAAAAAATTTCCGGCAGTGCTTTCTTTTTCATATCAAAAAACACCGATAACCATGTGCTAATTGATAAATTAAATGAGCTGATCTGATTGCTCTCATATTATTTTTGATGGGTCATTTTCCCTTTCAGTGAATCATTTTTTTCTTATATTATATAGGTCAGCTTTCGTTTTAAAATCATTTTGTGCTACGATGGTGCCTGCTATTATCAACAACAATGATGTGAAATGAATTGGGATTTTGTAGATCAAAATTTTTATTGCTCAATTAAAAAGGATGCGTGTCAGAGATAGTTAAGTTTGAAGTGAATGGAAATGAATTAAAATGCAGAAGAACTGGTAAACACTGAACAGATATGATTATTTGACACATTGGGATATTTGATTCCAATTAAAGAACAGGATTGATAATAACAGGAATAATCGTTTTAGATGATTGTACAATTCGGGAAATGTTCCTATAAAAAGAAGAAAAGATAAAGTGATGTGAGGAAGAGATAAAATGATATGAATAACAGATAAAAGGATATAAAGTAGACGTACAACTATAATTATTACTTAACTTTTCCGCCTTATCCATCATCTCTCCTGAAATTTCTTCTAATTATTATCATTTCAAAAGGAAAGAAACTGTTACATTGCAACATAAGTGATGACATTGAAAAGATAACTAATTGTTGTTCGCAGTAACAACTGAAAAATATGAAAGAACAATTTAATATTAAAATTGAAAGCAAAAAAAACAGTTTAAAAATGAAAAAATGAAAGTTCTTAAAGTGTATGAAGTGAAAATTGCTATGTTAGATTATAATCTTCCTTCCCGATGATTGTTCTTCAAATTATTAGGTTTTTTCTTTTCCTCCTTTCTTCCCCTCTCCCTCTCTTTCACTCTTCTTTTTATTTCTACATTATTTAATCTTAAATGCTAGTCCATAAAAACTTTCCCGCACGAAACAACGAAAAATGCGGAACACTTTCAACAATTCATGATGATTAAATCATTATTTCAAATCAGAAAAAAAAACCACTCCCTCTCTCATTTTTATTTTGTCATTTATTTAATTATGAAATAACGCTGAAATAAATTAGAATGCGGAAGTCGACTGCCTTAAACAATTAAACACAACTTTGTGAAATTGCTTTGTGAATTGAAATCAACAGACCTAACACATGTAAATCCTCTACAACATTCTTTTACTCATTTACATCAATTCTTCTTTTTTTTTTAAAAAAATTCTTTTATTGCTTCTCTGTTGGTCATTTTGGTCATTTTTAAAATTACATGTTTTTCTTTAAATTATAATTGTTAATAATTTTATTAGCTAATTTTTTTCTCCTCTTTTTTGAAATAGAAAATGGAGGAAAAAAAACGAAATGAACAATGTCGGCAAATATTTTGGACTAAATATGACAAAATTAGGAAAAGTAAAATCTTTTTAATTTTTTGTATTTAACTGTTACATATTCGTTAAGTACGTGTAAAACGTGTTTGTCATTTATTAATAACAATTTGATGGCCAATTTAATTTAAAGAGAAATTGAAAAATAACGGAAGCACTGTGTAATGAATAAAAGAAAACTGAAACTCAAAACTTATCAGATAAACATAAAATGATTTGAACTAAAATAAATTTCGATAATTTATGAAACATATTTATCTTTTAAGTAATGAATTTATCTAAAATGAAAACCACAAATATTTGATAAGAAAAATAAATCCGCCGCACTTACCGCAAGTGATCTTTGACATGCCTACCTGCACCTGTGCATCCTTTGTTCTGAGATGTCAACCTTAACCTCAATTTCAATTTCATTATTGACTGTAAATTCTTCCTTACATTTCATTTCACTTACAATGCAACTCTAAAATACTTAAGACAATTAGTTAAACCACTTCCACTCTCACCTATATATACCTATAGACTGAACCGGTGGAAGGAAGGGAGATTCTTACTTTATTGTTAATTACAATTTACCTATACTCACTGCATTTACCTATACTCTTCTACTATACTTTCACAGCTGATCGTGAAGATATTTGAAATCTCACGCATCATTTGCTCTTCCTTCACTTACTCTTTCACAGTTATTGGAATTGTTTTAAATTCCTAACAAACGTTTAGGAAGACAATTTGTTGCGGGTCGACAAGGAATATAAAGTAAAAAATTTTTGAAAGCAAGATTTCTTCAATGTTACCGGTTCTTGACGATCATCTCAGTACCACTACTACCGATACTCACAACAACAACAATTACTACTACTGGGAAGAAACCATAGGATCTTCTTTTTTTAAATAAATAATTTAAACTTTCCCGGAAGATTTCTTTTTCTTCGTTCTTATTTTTGTAGAACTTCCTTTTCATTCTTCACTATTTCTCAGAAAAAAAAATTATTCATAAATGAATTCGATACACATTACATTAATTCGTATAAATTAGATACTACTAAAATGTCATATTTTGAAATGAAATTTTAACCCAAAAGAGAATGAATGATAATTAAATAATCCATTTTTTTTCTCTTACCCTCTCCCTTTCTCTCTTTCTCTCCCTCTTCCTTCTCTCTCTATCTTTTCTTTACTCACACATCTTTTTTTGTTGTCTTCATTAGAATGACTTTTTTTCGAAATGAATTGGTCAAATTTTAGTTAAAATCGCAGGTTTACCGGTTATATTTTGAAGGTTACTGTCTAATTATCGGACAGAGAAAGCGGTATCAAACATCATTTTTGAAGTTTAATTCAGAATTTCATGCAAAATATGGGGAGAGAAAAAGGAAAGGCATACCTTTAGGGAATTGAAATAATTAAATTAGGTAGAATTAGATTAATTGAAAAAAAACGGATAGTAAAAAATTGTCTTCAACTTTTTTCTTTTTTAAAATTTCAAAATTTTCTTGGATTTTCTTTATTAAAAGAGAAGTGGAAATCTATCATTCACAAATATTTTAGAGAATTTACTATTCAATTTCAGCAATGTTGGAAATAATATTCGAATGAAATTGAAATTTTAGCATTTACAACTCAATTAATTAGCAAATATTGTGGAAAAGAAAAAAGTTAGTGTTTATTTACTGATAAAATTAAATAATCAATGAATTTACTGATAATTTTTGTTAAATTTCTAAGTTATCGTTTTATCATATCATTTTTGTTAACATTTGATCTTTACACATTGCTTTTGTTGTAGAAGTTCATTAAGCCCTGCAGACATCTGTCCTTGTCGTGTAATTTAAAAAAAAAAATTTTTTCTCTCTCTCTCTCTCTCTCTCATTCCTCTCATTTTCTTCAAACGATTAATTTTCTATCGTATTAGATGAAATGAATTGAACTTCAAACGTCCTCCACACTTTGTTTGTTGAGGAATTATATGAATAGATGGCTTAATAGATACAGAGATCAATTGCCAGAGAGAGAGGGAGAGAGAGAGAGAGAGAAACTGATAGATTGATAGATTAATAGATAGATAGATAGATTGATCAGTTGACAGGTAATTGATCAATTGATAGACGAGTGGATTGCATGGATTGTTTGAGTAAATAAAAGGTCATTATAAGTGTGTGCGTGTGATACTTGAAGAAGGAATGTGAAAATTTTTGTCAAAAAAAAGAATTTTTTTTTTGAATTTTTATAAAATTCTTCTACACCAAACCACTATTTGATTTTATGAACGAAACCGAAAGTTTAAAATGAGCTGAGAGGAAGAAATTAGTAGTATTGCACGTTTTAAATTCACTTAATTGAAAAGTTAATTGATAATTATAAATTCCTGAAATCATTGACTGATTGATAAATGTCAACTGAAAGTGTACCGGAAGTAAGCTTTACGCAACATGACCTTTTGCAGTGATAATAGTAATAAAAGAAGAAATAGTTTAATTTAAGTCATTTATTATTTAATATAAGTTATTTATTATGATAACTAATTTTACATTATTAATACCTCACTTCAAATTTATATGATCAATTTAAACTGTTATCGTAGCTACTTTTGCCAGAAAATTTTTCTATTCAAATTTTTTATAATCAAAAAATTTATTCTATTTGAAAGTATATCAAATAGATAATATTTTTGATAAGTGATTTGTAACGTAATGAATTTAACTGATTAGTGATAAATAATTAACCAAGGAAATTAAAGAAATGAATTTCTAAGTTGAGAAAAAAGATAAGTATAACATTGCAATACAAATAACTGTTAGCACAGTACTTTCGTCAAAATTCAATTTTCAAAAATGTGATTCTTTAATAAATCTTTACATTATTGACTCATTTAACACAATGAACTATAAAACTTTTTAAGTAAAAATTATTAATTAGCAGCTTAGAATGGTTATGAAGCGTTCATTTGAAATTCGTAGCAAATTGATGAAACTCCTCTAATTGTGGAATTAATGCTAGAAATTGTAATAAAGATGAATTCAGTGTATCTTATCGTTCATTTTCAAAAATGTATATTTGAATAATTTTAATAATTCCAATTTTTTCTCTTTGAGGAATTTTTAAATCACTGAAGGAAAAAGGAACATGTTTGAATATTCCTGCAATGTGCTGAAGTAGCATTAGTGAAAGATTTTAATCAAACTTGTTTTACCATAATTCCTTCATCAAGATAACTTTCTTCTCTCTCTCTAATGTTTCAACGAAAATGTAAGGGAACACTAAAATTGACTTCTGGAGAATTAGTTATTATTTTACATTTTTAAATTTAAATTTTTCACCAATTTTACTAACTAATACTTTTCACTTTTCTACTTTTCCTTTTGTTCGGCAGTCTCATTTGTTTAACTAACAACCTTCTTGACCTTTCTCCTAACATCTGTTTAGGTAGTTGTAGAAATTACAATGTGATGGAATTAAATTAGTACCTTTCACTTCTTCAAATAGTTTTATGATAATTTACAAGGAAGAAGAAATGTTAAAATTGCATAAAATTTAGCAAAAATTTCTTAGTATGCATTTTTTTGCAAATTAACTTTACAAGTTAATCCAATTGCATAGCAAGTAAGTAGGAGAAAGTTATTCCTACCATCTCAATTATCGATGTTAATTAATGCAAAGTCATTCGATAACACCGTACTAATCATATTTTTCTAAATTTCGTTAAATTTTTTTTCACTTTTTCTTTGTTTTTTCAATAATTTAAAAATAATGTTCTTAGGTGAAAGCATACAAAATACATTCCACCAAATTTAACAGTCTACAACTTAACAGAGCAAATGAAATACGTCTACGACTGCTTCAGTTCTTCAAAAATATATTTACAAAAAAAGAAACGATATAGTTTTTTTTCGTCGATGTACATCTTGCATATTTGATATCAAACATCTGACATTCTTTAAATTAAAACATAATTTTGATTTATTTGCTTCGTTTCTAAAAATGTCCACTTCCGGCTTTTACACGCACTTTTTACCTCATCTCTCTCTTACTCGTCAAATCAGAAAATGGATTTTGCGTGAGTAATCGTTTAATACTTTAAAATTTTAGATTTGAAAAATAGCAAAAAAAAATCACGAAGAGAATTCTAAAATGCATTTGTTGGTTTATCAAGTGTCAAATTCATTATCTTGAAATTTCTGACGTGCAGAATTGAAGAGAGCGAAATGATATTTGTAAAAATTTTTAAATTTTTATTTTTTCGATTATTTATTCATTAAATTTTGCTTCTAAAATTAATTCTTAATTACACATTAAAGAAAAGTACAATTTATACGCTTCTTAATTACACATTTTTAATTGGTTTTTGCCAAACGAATTTGTGTTCACAACCATCAATATTATTCGTTATTTTTAATTTTCTTTAAATTAATAATGAGCGAAAAAAAAAAGTTTTTTGAAGTTTTCGCTTAGTTAATGATTGTGAAAATAAAAGCATTTTATTAGTAAATGAAGCGAATACAAAATTTCAATGAATGATCAGCCTTAATGATCGTTGACTGATTGAGAAAGAAATTTCAAACAAGTTTTCTGCAAATTTGACGAATTACTAACACTCCTCTTACTGACCGAAACCATCATCGTTTAGCTAATTACGATCAGTTAATTCTCAAATTGGTTAATTCGTTTTAGTTAATAAACGAATTCCATCACTTCATCATCACAGCTCAATGACATTCTGATGCTGCAACCAACGTTGGCTTAATTCAACCAAAAATAATCGGAGCGCAAATTAAAAAAATAAAAGACACTTTAATATCTTCGTAAAACGAAATATAATTTAATGACAGTTGCATAGCTCTCGTATATCACTTATCAATTTCACTGATAACAGATACCCTAAAACAGTAAAGAATATGATAGTTGTGATAATAATAGAATTTATGACTTCAGCACTGTTCATCACTTCAATATACTTTCATACTTGTTTGCAAGAATTGAGAAGATATGCAAATATTAGCACCTTAAACTACAAGAGAGAGGAAGTGAGAGGGAGAGGAATGAAAGGAAGAAACTGGTCGTTCAAAAAAAAGTAATTAAATTAATTGCTTATACTGCAGCAACTTTCGAGAAAGTAAAATTAAGAGATAGTTGACAGTTATGCATTAAAAAAATTGTTTAAAATAAAAGTTGAAAATAGAAAAATTTATAAAATTTCACGATGATACGCACTATACAGACATTGCAGCTACTCTTTCGCATTTTTATGCCAATTAAATATGAAGATTCTATTAATGGCAATTAAAAATTCCACCTTTTCACATTTTATTATTTTATTGCTTTTTAATAAATTTTCCCAAAAAATAAGTTTGATAATTTCAGTTAGAATTTGAAATTTAAAAAAAATGGAAATTTGACTACCAAATTCTTTTTTTTGGAAAATTCTATCATTTAAAATAGGAGTGAAAAAGTTAAAATTACGAATTTATATGAAAACTTTACAAATGAATTGTGGGAGTTACATAAGTAATGTTTGACAGTTTACAGTTCATTTTATTCCTAAAACTATTTTATATTACATTCAATGAATTTTTTATGAAAAATAATGAAAATTTGACCTAACATCATCACATCTACGTCCACGTGTTGTACAGTACTATCACCTGAAGAAGCGCGTTGATTTTACACTTAAGCAAATATTCAACAACAGGTAAAAAACAAATCAATTCCAGCATTCAAGTATTTTAGGCATTTTAGAAACGTGTGAATTGCGTTTCATTTATTAAGAGTATCTTACATTTCGCAAATCATTACACTTATGTTAATCATCACAAACACGTAAAACGTATGACATAAACGGTAGCCTAATAAATTGGAAATAGTAAAATTAATGAGAATTTTATTCCTCCAAAATCTGCAAGAAATAATCTGTCAGATTGATAATGTTTTGCGACAAAAAACAATAATACATTAATACAGAGATAGTAAAAATTTTTCTCTGACTGATCCAGAAAAAGGTATAAAGTAACCGTTTTATCCAGAAAAAGGTATAAAGTAACCGTTTTAAGTAACCGCTCATAGAATAACCGTTAAGGCAGAGAGTAATACTTTCATCGTTGAAGGTAGAAAATTTTGTTTTCTTCTATAATACACTTTTAAGCAGTACTAAAACAAAAAGATCTAATAAGGCAGTGGAAAGATTGATTGTTCTTCTTTATCACAAATATCATATCTCCACAACTAATGCGGAATTATCTCTTATCATAATTAACAATTTAATTGATTAAGAAATCACGATTATTGCAAAATTGCGAAACTGTTCCAATTATGATCAGGAAATTATAAAAAGAAAAATAACAAATGTGATCACGAAATTATGATTAAAATTTTACGGATAAATAATACGTCGAACTACCGAACTGTTTATCGGAATATAAGGAAAGGAAAGGTTTCCGTTTAATGCAATATATCTAATTACTGTGGTAATTAGATGAAATGCTATTTCAATTTAACCTTCTCCTTAATTAATGGAGAAAAGATCATCTAATTTGTTACTGAAAGTTATGAATTGTTGCAAATAATATTTATTTAATATTCATTTATTGTAATCAGCAAATATATAGAATATCATCTATTGTGGAAGAGACATAGTGGTAAAAGTTTTCCGATATTTCGGTATTGGTGTTCTCTTCTGATATCTGTTTCCGTGCACCAGAGATTCTGATGGGCAAGCGTTCTCCAGTTCGTTGACGGATCTTGGAATATGCGCAGATGTAGTTGATTTGTTAGCGTCAACTACTACTTTGTCGAACATTTGCGCACGCTGTTTTACGGACAAATTTACACTGAAGTTTTCATTGTTCAAAGATAATTGCTCAGGCTTCATCAAACCCATTACTTCATCTTCTAGTACAATATTCCGATCTTGCTGCTGTCGTACAAATGACGCAATTGAATGCGTATTACTATGTGATTGTTCGTTCAAGTTAGATTGAAATAATTTAGATGAGAATTTTGATTCCATTACTTCCATTGACTCACTAATTTCCTTCTTAGCTGTCTTCCTGAAAGTATGAATATTTCATTTCATTCGTATCCATCAAATGATGTAAAATTTTTTCCTATTTTATTCGTATTGCAGCAGCTGTATTATCTTCGATAAACTTTTAAGGCTATTACTCCTTCCCTCTCTCTCTCTCTCCCTCTTTCAGCTGTTTAGCAACTTCATAATTACCTCAATTGGTTAATTCGTTTCAGTTTATTAATTTCTTTTGTGATATCACTAAAATCTTTCTTCTGGTGAATTCGTCCAAACGGTCCGGGAGTTCCGCCTGGACTGGAACTGAAAAAATTTCAGCGCACAGATATATCAACCATTCATTTATCCGTTTTATGAAAAACAGCTTTTACTATGAATTTCTAAGTCAATTTTAGAATGGATAACTTTTTAAGTGCTTCCAAAACAAATTCTTATCAATAACAGTGCATCCATGAAATTATCACTGTCAGTTCAACAAGGAAAATATTGAGTTAATTATCATTAATTACACATTACTCTCTCGGCTTTTTTCGATTACGTTTATAATTAATACTTCTCCGAGACATTTTCTAAAGTCAAAATTTCATGCAAAAGAATCGTCAATTCGAGAAACGGCGGGGAAATGATTGGTGGGCCGCTCGAGAGTAATAAGAAAATGGCAGTTCCTGCTTTTGCTGCATTTTTTTGTTTTATGTAATTAAAAAACAAAATGTAAATTTTTGTACAATTTAATTTTAATTTCTGATAAAAATGAATATAATGAAATTGCTGTAATTTGAGCATTAAAATTCATTTAATACTCTTAACTGTCATAACTAATTCATTGAAATGCCACATTCTTTATATAAACCTTTGGAGACAAAAATAGAAATTATTCATTCATTGAAAAAATCTTTGCTTTTCATTTTGTCGCATTTTCGTTTTTAATTAATGAACTATTGGTAAAATAAATTATTGAAATTTATTTTAAAATAACCAAAATTTCAGATGTTCTTACTGCAATTTACTTAAAAGATAGAATTAATTTTGATGTTTCATAACTTCCGTAGTTTTGGAAATTTCAATAGATCGAAATTAAGCAGCACAAATTATAGTTGCATAAATTATTCAGTTCAATGATCAGTTTCACAAACATTTGCATAGCTGACGTGAATAACGTAGCACCAAATCATCATAAGGCGAATTACTCCAGTTATCCTGTCTTTCCGGTACTATCACCACTTTTCAATCGAATAATCCGTTTTCCGGTCTCTTATCTACTAATTTCATAAAAATAACTGGTATTTTGTCGAATGCATTATTGTTTACTGATAATTGCACTTGTCTTATCTGATCCATCTCAATGTACGCACGCTTATTGGAAAGTAGACGTTTCATTACCAAATCTGAATTTTTCTAAAAAAATTTTTTTTAAAAGAATGCTTTGCTTTTAATTGCCGACAGTTCTGATAAGAGTACAATGTGTGTAAAGCCGATGAATGTTTTCTTTCGGAAGAAAATTGCCTTAACAGTAATTTGAAACCCATAAAATCAATGACAAATAAAATTCGTTAGTACGTCAACTGAATTTAACAAATTAAATGAGAAATAAATGAAATAAACTAAATTAAATCAAAACAATTTCAATGAATTGTTTTAATATGCTTCTGAGCTAATGTAATGCTAAATAAGTTATCAGGAATTCGACCGAATTTACCGGAAATAAATTCACTCAATGTTTACATTATGCCTACTTTGATAACAAAAAAAAGAAGTTATGAATAATTGCGTTTCTTTTGCGCCTCAATATCGCTTATTTATTTTACTATTATTGTTGCCTGGAAGAAGCTTACCTCATTACCCTTTTGAGATTTGTAAATTTATTATAAAATAATATTTCGTAAAAAAATTTAAGAACTGATCTCAAATCTTACAACAATTCCTTGTACTTGAATAATGCTTGAATCAACGCGCTTTCTTGTTTTTCTTCTTATTTGGCAAGCAGTTACTTACGGCCCTTTTAACTCAAATTATCACTTATCATTCGGTTTTACAGCCATCCAACAATGTCGTACAATCAGAAAATAATCGTTGTAAGGCATTATGCGGTAAAGATTGTCATGCCATTGTTTCGTAGATAACGAACAATTGGTGAAAAGAAAAGAGAAAAATTTTTGAAATTAGCTTATATGTTAATGTTATAAATGTACTGGAAGTAAATTGCCATCTGTTATCATTTCAAATTTTTATCACAATTTTTATTGTAATTATTTAATTAAACAATAAACGTTCGTTTTTGCTAAAATCAATTAGAATTTATAAAACTTTGCTTTTATTTTGAAGAAGAAAAAGATTCATGAAAGATTGGAATATTTTTTAACAAAATTGTTTTCACTATCTTCTTGCGTAACGCCAATTTATATGATCGTTTTGTTCATCTAAATTAATTAAATTTGAAATCACATACGGTTGCAATATTCATATTGACATAATTTTTAATCTTTCCCTCAAGATATCTATTAAATTAACTAATTTCGTTTAAAATATGAATAAGTGGTTATTTTAAAATTGAATGCAAAAGAAAAAAACTAAGACAAAGTATTTGCGCAATTTTTCATAACACCTGAAATCACCTGAACAGCGAGATGAATCAATAACTTTAGCATATTTTAAGCTAATAAAATAATTTCTGAAATAAAAAAAGGAGGAATTATTTTTATCAATTTATTTTGCTTAATTTACTCTTTGCTTTCTTTGGAGAAAAGAAAGTTGTAGTAAAATAGAATTAGTTAAAAAAAAAGTAATATCAAATGTGTAATTGTTGTGTACGAATTAAAGTTTCAAATTTTAAGTTCTCAAAGTTCAACCATTTCTTACTTCCTTCAGTTGAAATCCATAGAGCGCGGCATTTCTCTCTTGTCATTACTTTATTACACTTATATTTGCTCATTTTATGAGGCAAAGCAAGTAAATCTGATCTTTGCTTTTCATAATTAATATATTTTAGGATAAACAAAGGAAAAAAACTTTTAAAATGTAAAATTTTAAGAAAAACAAAATTTGAAGATTAGAATTTGTCGCTAAAATGATTCATTTTAATAACTTCGTTTGAAAATTTGATATTTCAAATTAAATGAATAATAATATGCAATAATTAAAGTAAAAATCTTAAATTTAAAAATTTGTTTTAGTAATTTTCTTTTCATTTTATTTATTACAAAATTTATTAAACTCTACTAAACATTGCATTTATAGTATTATAAACTATCGAATAGTTAACATTTTCCGAACAGTAATTGAAGGGATCAGAGAGAGAAAGAGAGAGAGAGAGAGAGTGAGGGAGAGGGAGGAAGAGCAAAGGAAAAAAATGAAAATTTAACAAAGCATGAAAACTACTACAAACGATGTCCTTCTGCATCAATGAAGTTTATTTCATTTTTACGAATGATGTCAGATGGCATCAAACAGTTTGCTTGTATTTTTGTCAAAAAAAAAAGAAATCGGAAATTAGAGGAAAAAGGAGGAATGAAAAAAAAATAGCCAAAAATTTAAAAAAAAACAAAATATTTACCAAACAATGAAATTAAAAAATTTTTATTTTTTTCTGCCAAAAAAAATAACAAAGCGTGTTATACGTGTGATTTCTCTTCCGCTCATTTAACTATAACTGTTCTTTTTTTCTTATAAAATAATTTGTTTTCTAAAATTAATTAATTCTTCTCTCGCAGTGTGTAAATTTATTTTGAAAAAAAACATTTGACAATTATTTTTATTTCAATTTTTTTCTTTTCATTTCTGCAACTTTCTTTTGAAAAAGCCATCCGTTTCTAATCAGTCATTTTCTTTTTTTCTCATCCAAATAATTCTTTTGTCAATCTATCAAAAATTTCCCTTTTCAATGCTTATTTTTAATATAAAAAAGTGCGAGAGAGAGAGAGAGAGAGAGAAAAACTTCTGAAATTTATCTTTTCATATGTAAATATCAAAGGTTTTTTTTTTTTGTTTTGCTATGAACTATTTTAGATGGAAAGATTGGCAAAATATGAAGAATTGAAATGAATTCATTTCATTCCTTAACGGAATCGTAAGTGAACCATAGAATTACGATAGTATTCAGACGTGATGATTTCAATCGTTGCCCTAATCGAACAAACTTCTTCCTTTCTGTCGCAGCAACTCTTTTCATCTTTAGCATTAATAAGTATCAGTGCGATATTCCACATCCTTATATTTACTTATTTGATAATTTTCATCAATATTAATTAGCTTATGTTAGAACGAATTTTAAGCCAATATTTTATTAAATTAAGTCAATGGATGTGATTTTATTATCTCATTGCAAGTAATTAATTAATCATAATTGCTATGATAAACTAGATGAAAATTATTTAAATTTTAGTACTATTAAAAGGTTTGTACTACAATGATATAAATTATGCAAAAAAAGACAGCTAGAATTTTTTTGAAAGATTTAATTTGACCACATTGTGTTGAATATCTGATAATACAGCACCGAGAATTCTGCAATGAAATTTAGCGATTATAATATATTGCACTAATTTAAATTAAGCAATGTCAAGAAATCGAAATATTTTAGAACTAAAAAAGTCATTCAATAAGCCAATCGTATCTCTAACTAACCCAATCAAATGTAAAAATGTAAATTATCACGTGCGCATTCTCTTTCTTGTAAATTATCACCTGTAATTCCTTCAAACCACTCCCTTTCTACTACCTCAACTGTATATTTTATTGGGTTTTGGTCGTCAGGTAGAAAAGGTGCACTCAATTAACTGTGGGAAACTTGGATTACTCAACCTTATCTGAACGCACGATCAACCTGTCCCCTGAAATCATTGGAGTCACCGGTTATTTTATTGTATTTTTTCTGTCGTTGTTTTACAATTATTGTTATAATTATGTGCTTTGAACTGTTTTACAAATTAACCCTCCTCGACCAGTACTCCTCACCGATCAAATTTGGTAAAGAGAATCGAAGCGGCTCCCAACAAACGATCACTGAAATTGCTAAGACAATTTGCATTGGTCTTTTTGCTATAATACTTTAGAATAGTTCATAAGAAGGAAAATTCCATCCTAATTTTAAAATTTTTCAAATTCCTCAGACTTGAATTCCATAATTCATAATTATTAAAGAGTAAAATATTGTGAAAAAATTTAAACGTTGAATATTTGTCTCTTCTATTCGTTCCATAATATTATTTAAATTTACACTAATTTTTTTTTGTAAATAAACTACTATAGAAATGATAATTTCTAATTCTAAAAATCCAATTAATATTATCATTTGTATTTAAAGTTTGATAATGAAATTTTAAATTTCATTGAGTTTAGAGATCAGTGAGGTAGTTGGCGCAAGAGAATAACAGGAAATTCATGGAATTAATTAAGAGAACATAGTTTGAAACAATTGAAATGGATGTGGTTTTTGAATTAACCCTCTTCTTGACACATTGTTTTTGGCCTAATGAGCTTTGGCCTAATGAGCGTTTGTTCAATTATTTTTCTTATTGTACAAATTGCTTAGGCATCACAAGCAAATTTCAATTCTCTCTTCCTTCTTACCCACTTATTCTCTAAAATACCTAAAATGTTTTATTATCAAAGATAATGTTCAATATGGCTGATCCTCTCCATCGCTTCTCCTTTGTCGTTGACATTTTAATTAAATTGAGATAGAAAATATGACGTTATTGTTTAGAATTCAGGAATTTAAAGAAAAGTTAAATATATTACAACGTCAAGAAATTCCGAAAACTATGGCGCGTATTGAATAATTGAAACTGACGTTAAACTTTGGAGGTCATATTTTCAAGAGATAATAATTAGTAAGCAACTGAAAAAAACATCTCTATTTTAAATATTCCAAAAAAAAATTCTACCGTAGCCTTTGTCAGCTTTATACTAAGATAATACTGCTCAATTCATAGCTAAATATGAATTTTATCTTAAAATTCTACCTGAGATGTTTCTTATCCTAAAGAGAAATAAAGTAATAGATGATTGTAATGTTAGTTTATTACAAATAATACTTAATTTGAAATCAAATTTGATAAATATTACTTACTTGGTAACGTTTATAAGTCATCCAAACACAGAAGAAGAAAATGATTTATTAAAATTTGCCTACTTTGAATAAAATTTGTAATATGATGGAAGTATAATTTATTATAGCAAAATAACTCAAAAAATAGCTCTTTAAATGCCTTTAGAAGTTTCTCCAATGCTTTGTAATGTTCCGGTAATGTTCCCGAGATTTACCATACTTTTATCTAATTCATTTATTTCTACAAATTCAAATAAATCCATTTGTCATTTCGTTTAACTGTTGGTATTGTAATAAGTAAATTGTTAATCTGATCGTTTCACATAGTCTGCCACTTATCATTTTAATTGACATAATAATTTGGGCTTTATGATTGTGTAATCAATTTGAGAAAGATATTGAACGGTTATTTTTTTAATTACAGGTGCATCAAATCATTTCATTTCAGGAATTTTCGATGTCCTCAAATTATGAAATTTATAAAAAAGTCAAATTCTCGGCATTTCTCATACTTATCATTGCTATTGATGACAATTTTATGGAGGGTTTGTTGAATAAAATGATTTTTCCAATCAGAAATTATTTTAATTATAAACAGATAGGTTCGATTTTGAATAATTTAAAAGTTAAATTACTCTTTCAGATACAATTTTGTTTAATTTCAGCATTACAAATATAATATTAGTATTACATTTTAGCTACTAATCGTCAAATAACAATTGGACAATATTTTTTCCCACGTACAACATTTTTCTCTGACTATGCTTGGAATACAAATGCGCATTTGTTAGCTGATCCAATTTATGATGAAATTATGCTTTTACCACAAACGACGCAACAACGCCAACATCAAACAACAACATCAACAAAACACCAACAACAACAACAACAACGATATCAAAATACGGGTAGGAAGGGTAAACTGCAATTATATCCTATTCCAAGTAGGATTTTTTATAAAAATCGTTTCAAATCATTTCGAGATATTCGACCAACTCAACGATCGCTTTTTTACGACAAGAAAACAGGTCAGTACACGAGTCGAGATGAAGTCAACGGAACACTCATTGTTATTCCGCATGGTTTGTATTTCCCATTTTTATTTTCATTTTTGTAAAATTTTTCTTGCCTTGAAAAAGACAAAATAGAATTAAGTTAAATTTATCAGATTTCTACTTCACATTTAAAACTAAGTAAATTTAAAAAAAAAGTTAAACTCTGTTTTATCAACAACAACATAGTAGTAAATGTTTCAGATGAAGCAGTAACGGATATTCATATTAGAGTGGGTGCTAACAACACAGATGATATCCATGCAACGGTAGTCAATAAAACGCCTATTTCGATGCTAACGGAAGATCGAGGATATCGTTACGATGGATATGTCGGACGTGTTTCTATTGATCTCACTGACAACGATTCTACTAGAGGAACCAATGTAAAATCAACTCAGATACCGGAAAGATTGCAAAACAACAACAAATTTTCAAATTTTTTTACTGACGCTGAAAATAATTTTCATCCTGAAGCATATGCTAATCAATCGAGTGAACGACTGTTTCGTAGTAATACGGAAATTTTCAATCAAATTTTGAAAGTCAGAAAAGATATTGACGGTTTGAAGAGGGAAATTCGAAAGATTAAAGAATTTGTGCAACATATTAACTTCAATTTTTCTAAAAATGCAAATCAAGAATTCGCTAAGACGACATTAATGTGCACTTCCGAAGATGCTCATTTTCGATCACGTCAGTTTGCTAACGATTATTTCTCTAAGCGTATAAATGTGTATAATACAACAACCAAGCCAACTTACATTGTTTTCCCACGGAGGACGAGTATCATCAGTGCAATGCCGATGTCACGCTTGCAAGCTAATGCTACAGCATCTGTGGTGAAAAACAAGAATTTGAGAAATTATAGAAATGAAGATGATGACTACGTGACAAATTCAACAATACTTCCGGTCGAACCTTCTTTTAAGTCGAATGGTGAAAGGCTGCTGAATAAGAAACGTATCACAGAACCTAATCAGAATAGGCAGATACTTTCATCGGTAAAAAGTGGAAATAAAGAAAATCAAAATTTATTCGTTGCAAATAGGTCTAATGATATGATGAAGTTAGATAATATCACAGAGAGATGCAATGAAACGAGCGGAAGAATTCTTGAAAAATCAGCAAACTACGATGATAGAAGTGAAAATGAGATGTTCAGGAACAAAGAACAAGAATTACCTCAACTTCAACCAACGACAAGTACAAATTTTCAATTGCTCGTAACAGTACTACTACCAAGCAGTGAAAACGAAGCATCAACTATTTCAGTAACAGAAGCGTATCAACCATTTTCCATTACGCGATATATAGCTCGTTCAAAAATTAATTTTAAGAAAGGAATTAATGAATCAGTTAGCTTCAATACATCGAAAGTACAGTCAGGAGCACGTCAGTTATTCAGTCCCCTATCGGTCACATTGATATCAGGTCATACCTTCTCTCACGCTACCCAGTCATCATCACAACACTTATCACCATCTCCAACACGAAATCCTCCACCATTTGAGCCTACTAATAGTACGAATGCTGTAATACTGAGCTTTGCATCGCCTACGGCACCAAAAACATTTGATAAAGCAGTTTTCACTCGTTCACCATTTCTATTATCACCAATTACTATTAGCAGTACTGTTGCTACGATTATGATCGACACTGCTACTACTACTACTACTGCTACTACTACTACTGCTACTACTACTACCACTACTACTACTACTACTACTACTACTGCTACTACTACTACTACTACTATTACTGCTACCAATACTACTATTTCTATTACTACTCTTCTTACAACTACTGCTACGGCTAATAATGCTACTATTACTACTAATAATAACAATAATAACACAACAGTAACTTTGTCAACGTCAAAAGCTGTTCATCCAACTTCAGGTTTCGAAAAGATCCTGCGACGTAATTTAGAAGCAATGCCGCCACTAATTCCATTGAAACCTAATTTTTTCGGTAGCGCCTTTGATGGTATATTTGTGCCATGGTTTAATGCTCCTCAATTTACATTATGGCCTGAAGGATTATTTCGAAGAGGATAAGTGACGTGTTTGAACTCGGGAATTTCAAGAGTTACATTTTTTCTTTTGACAAAACAAAAAAATTATAAAAGAAGAAAAATATGAAAATGTTACACTTTTGAACAAAATAATTTAAACACCAAACATCAGTTTTAAATAAACATATTAATAAGGTGTTATTGAAAGACCAATTAAATTAATTTTTAATTGATACACAGTTCCGAGGATATTTTCAGCTATTTTTGGTAATTATTGAAATTAATTCAGAATTTTAATAAATTGATAAGATGCTTTCTCACATCTCATTGCTTATTTCGGTAGGATATAAACTAAAGAAAAAGAAGATTGTTGTCTATTCATGCATCATTTCCGTAATAAATTAGCAATGTCGAGAACGCGATGATCCATTAAAGCAGAAATGAAAAAACTGGAAACAATGTTTGAACGGTAGTATCAATTAAAACTTAATTTTAGACTAATTTTTACAGTTACATTTGACAGTCTGATAAATATCAATTTCCTTCTGATATTAATTTGTCTGTTTATATGTTTGCATACTTTTGTACTGCGTGACAATTCTCTTGCAAATATGTTGATAAGACATATTTAATGTGAGCTTTAAATTATCCTATTCTTTGGTTCCTTTTTTTCTGTGCCCAATTGATGGATTGTTTGATATTATTTCTCCTTTGTTCTTCATCGCTTATCATAAAAATGGAAAGGAAGTGTTAGGGATAGCGATCACATCGTTTAATTCCACTCCAACCTTCACCTTTCTTTTTATAAATTCGAGCAATGTTCACAGTACTACAGTTCTGGCAATGAAAACAAAACCAATGATATATCCGACATGTCGGATACTACAATTCTGTGTATGGAACCGAATGAGAGTTCTGATCCTCTCATTGACAGAATTATTATGAAATAGTTTACACAAAATTAAGCAGCTGTAAAACATCGGCCATTCATCTAAGATGGAACTAATATGTGTCAGTGATCAATGCATGGAAAGTAACAATTAAAAATTTAACTTCAAACTTAACAACGACAACAACACTGTTCATAATTTCAAAAAAAAACATAGTGTTTAGTGTAAATATCAATCATTCAAAGGAGAACATCAGTTGTGGTCGCGGACTGAACGAATTAAAGAATACAACGTTAAACCATTCCAATGAAATTTCTGGTGAAGGACGAGATGTCTAAAAATTCGCTAAAATGAGGAATTATCAGACGACGCCCAGGCCGTATTGCATATGTTTATGATGGACTATTTGTATGCGTGTTTTGGTCCTCCTTCATGTTTACTTTCACCAACAGCAATTACGTCGGAGGAGCCTCTGTTCCAATGCTATCTTATTGTGTTCACTTTAATTTGCGCATTTTTGCGCCGCCACAACTCTCTGAATCCTTCCTTGCCTTATCCTCATTTTCATCCCTCCCGCAATCTTATACTTCTCATTCACTTCCCATACTTTGAAATGCAACACATCCACTCGCATATCATTTATCATATTAGTAACACATCCAGTAACATTTCACAATTTCAATTACACATCCAGCGATATTTCACAATTTCAATTTCATTTACAGCCATAATACCGACTGACCGCTATTTCAAAAAAAAGCATTTAATTTATCATTTAAATGGGATATTCTTTTCCACTCAAATATTGGAATTTTTTCAGAGGAAAGCAGGTGATACAAGCTTTACCTGTTGAAAAATGAAGCAAACACTCCTCGTTTAGCACCTTTCCCGCGATATTGTGCGTCCGCACCTCCTAAATTTGCAGTGATCTAATCATTAAAGAATATTTTTAGAGTATTATTTCTCTTCCTATTTCTAAAATTATACTGGAGAGGACTGGTGTACTATATGAATAACAATTCAGCGAACACAAAATTTGTCATACAGTCTATCCGGCCCAGTCCCAGAGTAACCCTCAATCCAGCCAGGCTCCACAAATATCCATAACCCAATTTATTTACCCAAAACAAAGCTTCCTTGCGCACTTCTAATTGCGTGTCAGTCGGCTGAAGTTATATTTGTCAGAACTGATTAATTGGCCTTTTTCATCGCTTTTTATATCTTTTACAACTCACACTGAATTTGAATATTTGAAATTTTAATATTTGAAAAATATTTAAATATTTAAA